>SKCR01044623.1:0-79479 GCA_019454045.1 Zanthoxylum bungeanum
GTTAATGATAGTCATGTGTAATTGTTATGCAATTTGTGATGAATGATAATTGGGGCCAATAAGTCGGGTGGCATGGAGCACGATACGCATCTGTATAGCACGGTACAACACTTTTCGTTGGGACATACGAGCACAATACGACTCACATGTAGGCTGAACTGAGCCTAAATATGAAACCACGACACGATTTGGGACGGGCCAAATCCCGGCAAGCAAAAATCATGTTTCAAATTTTAAGGTTTAATATATATAATGACATTTTTCCATCTCCATTAAATTGAATTTGTATAATTAATTAATATTATATTAAAATTTAAATTAATAATCAAAATTGAAATGAATTGTATTGTATTGTATTATCATTTTGTATACATATGTTACATTTTCTTATTGTCTATTCAATTTTAAATTCGAATATAATTTTTTTAATGTGCCTCAATTTATTCAATCAAAATTATTCTAAAAATAAATCAGAAAGTACAGTTTTAAGAAGTTATTTAAATTAATGTATTTATAAATATATAAACCCTTAATATAGTGACAGAATACGCTTAATTTAATATTGAAATCTACGCTTAATTTAAGATTGAAATCATGTGTTTAATATGTAACATTCACAAATAATTACACATTTTATGTGAGTCGGGCTAGAAGGCATGTCTCATGACACGTCACATGGGCCAAGCGGGATGGGCCAGGCTTGCTATGTGCAAGTCGCATCATGATACGACCTGCCAACTTAATGGGCTTGACCGGCATGGCACGAAAGCCCGCATGGGCTCACTTCTGGCGGGCATGGCCCATTTGACATCTCCATCCTTGGAACACGAACTACAAGAAATAAAATACTTTATTAAAAGTTAAATACAGACCACTTACACAAATGTCGCTTTGGCCGAGTGGTTAAGGCGTGTGCCTGCTAAGTACATGGGGTTTCCCCGCGAGAGTTCGAATCTCTCAGGCGACGTGTATGTAGTATGTATAAATTTTTTAAACGCTAATTGAACTTTGAGCATATCTTTCTAATCTCTCCATCTGAACCAGTCTTCACTTCAATGCTACTCATTTTAATCATAGCTTTCGGAAATTCAAAATCAAATCTAAAACCAAGCAACCCTCTAATGGTGCCACCATAGTTTTGCACTATGCTACGTGTTGCAGCATCTCCCCACAGCCTTTGGTCCGATTCTAAAACTCCTTTACCATCACGTACGTTCTTGAAGAAGCTCACATCAAATTTGTTCTGGCTATCGATATCCAACGCTACACGTTTTGTTCCGTCGCCGTCTTTGGGACACAGCGTCTGAAGTTGTGATAAAAACGACTGGCTAATGCTTGGATCCGCATTGCCTGTTGTTGTGAAGTTGTATAGACGATATCTGATGAATTGGCAGTCTGTTTGCCCAATTGTATGTGCCCCTGCCATAAAATATGTTAGTTAAAACAGGAATAGGAATGATAGAGACAGATTTTTTGACAATAAATGAACATAATTAATCTTAAACTTGGAATCCCTAACTTGGGACCCGAATCAGCTGCCTCTGTGCGCTGGCCCTGTAGTTAAATTTCTTGATGATTTATGACACAGAGAAAGAGAATAGAGTGTTACCAACTAGGGTTACTAGGTCATGATCGTCGAGGCCTTTAGCAGCAAATTTTTGTCTCTGGACAGCGATGGAATCAAGTGGTGAAGGTAAATTTGATGCTTGCGATGATGAAGAAACTCTGCCATCTCTTCTTCCTGTTGGCACTTGCCAGCTTGGACCATCACTCTAGAATGTGAAAACACAAACATCCATTTTACAAAACATGCATATAAATTATTCATTTTTCAAGAAAAGGTATTTTGTTTGGTTTGTTTTAGATCCTGCCCTGATTTGAGCTACTCTGATCATTTAAAGATTTATTGACATGTGTTTATAGTAGTAAAAGGTTATTACATAAAACCCAGTTATAAACGATGGAAAAATCTTGATATACGTAACTTTGTTCTTGTTTTTTACCCACAAAGAAGCTGTTTTCATAATTAGAATTTAAGTTTAACACAATGGTAGAAATATAAATTAACATTTAATTATTACGTTATACAATATCTTCATAGATATTTATAGTAGTGCACTATTAATCTTATTATAAATATATTTTTATTTAATAACCACAAATCAATTACTTCATTTATTTAAAAAAAAAAAAAAAAAAAGAATCCAAATCCAACCCAAATAGATAGAAATTAATGAAGAAGTATATATAACCAAGTCAACAGAGTCACGAGCAGCGAGTGCTAATATATCAGCACAGGAGACAACAGCAGGACACGAAGCCTCTAGTTGTGTTTTTGCATCATCGATTACTTCAAATCCTCTCAAGCCAAGGTTAGGCAATGCACTCCTCTCTGCAGAAGACCCCGCAATCAACACTGAACCATCGCATCCCTGCCAAATTTATTTAATTATAAATTTTAATTAATTATATATATATATGTTCATGCACTCTTTTTAATAAATAAATAAGTAAATAACTTATCAGAGATGAAGATGAAATAGTGAACCTGAACAAAGCAGTCATGGAAATGAAGCCTTAGCAAGCCAGCAGCAATGGTGGGATCTTTCTTTAAGTTTGATTCAACAGTGGACCTAACAATGGCCTCAGCTTTTGGGCATGAAGAAGAATAAAACCCGGTTTTCAATCCTCCTTGACTTTGTACTGACATAATCATTATCAGTATCACCATAAGAAACAACCTTAAGGCTTCCATTTGAACTATTAACAACAATTAGAAGCAAAATAATTGTCACCAAGAGACTCCAGCTAGCTCTATTTAACACACTTGTATTTATAGTTAGATTTGCTTGATTAGGCTGCTTTTATTTTTTATTTTTATTTTTTTGCAAGTCCATTTCACTGAATTTCTAACTTCCTATGAAACCACTTTCTAAAGTGGAGACGCGTTGTGACCCAATAAAAATAGTGGTGACTTCATTGTGCATATTGTGTTTGACCTTGGATAAACGATAATGGAATATTATGCTTTATCCATTTACTTTTTAGCCTTATTTCCTTAACGCGTTTTTCATCATGTTCACATTAACTTTATTTTTTTTTGCATGGAATGGATCAGATTAGTTTGTATATATATATATATATATTTTCTTTAATTTATAATTTCATATTTAAGTGCTAACTTATTCTTCGTTTAATCAAACATTTGAATTTTGTAAACAATCTCTCACATCAAAAATCATATCAGAGATAATTGAGTACATCATAATTTTTTCTCCACTAATTGTGTGAGACTTTACATACGGATGAGCAATAATTCGGTCCTAAAAACTATGTTAATTATTTCTTTGTAGTCAAAATGACGTGGCCACTTTAATTTATTATCGATCATAGATTCATATATACAATGCACTGTCATTGAATCAATAATCAAATCTGGGTCGGGTAGCAAGGACACGAAAATATATTTGTATTTATTATATTTTGATTTTCTGTTTCAATATTGTTGAAATTCATGGGCCTAACTCAACCCAAAAGTTAGCTTGAGAGTTGAAGATTATCCAATGTTTATATTTTGAGTTTAATTGTTTATCTCAGCCGATGTGAGATATTTTCCCCAACACTCCCCCTCACGTGCAAACCGGTCTTTTGCCTGGTTCATGTCACGTGGACAGGTAGTGTGGGCCCACCCGTGCATGAGTGTGACTCTGATATCATGCTGAAATTTATGGGCATAACTCAACCCAAAAGCCAGCTTGAGAGTTGAGGATTGCCCAATATTTATATTTTGAGTTTAATTATTTATCTCAGCCGATGTGAGATATTTTCTTCAACAGATATACTAAGTACTTCTTTATATTACACTTTTCAAAATGATTAAGAAGGTCTCAGTTCTTTGTACAGACCGAAATCATAAAGAAAATTGAATTTTTCTTTTCGATGTTTGATTGAATAAATAATTTATATGATTATTAGTCCTTAAGATTAATCTCTATATATATGATAGGGTTCAGATTATTTTCTTTTTCTGCAATGAAAGAATATATATTATTGACGGTTGTTTTTCGTTCCAAGGATAATTTGAGAAATCGACCCCTCGAACAAACCTCATCAAGTAGTGAATTTGTTTGGTTAGTGGAGATCCCAAAACAAACTTGGCAATTGAACAAGAAGATCATAGAGAGTTATGTGATTTGGCGGAGAGTGACTCCAACCTATGTCCGCAGGAGAAATAAGGGTGTTTATATTACTACTCGAGTCTAGACCGACCTGAAATAAGTGTGGTGTGGTGAGCTTACAAAGATTGTAAAACACCACGGGTCTTAAACTAGCTCGTTATAAATCTCTCAAGTGATCGGGTACCGACCAGCTTTATCTCTCTATCCCTAGTTTGGAAGTTCTTGCTTTCTTACAAGTAGTGAAATGCGAAAATTACTAACCCTTAAATCTGTGGCTTCAGCCCCTTTATATATATAGGCTTCCAAATCCACTACTCTGCTAACTCGTGACGTCAGTTCATGTCACATTGTCATCATTGTCACATGTTCCTTTTCCCCAATCACTCAGCAAACATTTGATATGGCATCTGACCTAACCACCTCTTGTCAGCGGAAACTTATCATTCACCTTTTGGCCACTCTTATACACTCTGTTGACGTGACACCATGTGGTTTAATCATTTCAATACTATTTCGTCTGGCAAAGTCTCTGCCCAAGGAGAGCCGTTGACTTATTTTTGTCACATCAGCCTTTCAGTAGCTCGGACTCCTAAGTAGGGCATACATCATATGCCCGTAAGTACGAAATATCGTGATCTCAGCTCATTTCCTCGGGTCGGTATGCTGAAGTGACTGGTGTTTGATCAAAACTTCTTGACATCTTCAATTGGGTCGGGTTGGTAATCATGGACCGCAACGCGTCGGCTTCCTCAAATGCTCAAATACTGCCGAATCTAATACTTTCTCTTCAGGTCAGGTCGGGTGCATACTTACTTCATCAATAGTAGGTTCTTCTATCGGGAAAACTCCTCTTCATAATGAACTCGAGTCTTCTGTCTGACTTCAGCCTCCCTACACTCTTGGCCCCTCATCATTCTGAAAAATTTCCGCACGATGTTTAGAATTCGGAAATCAATTCACCCAAAAATCAATGTCAGTTTAAAGCAATTAGAATTTGCCAGATTGAATCGTTCAAATAACAATTTACGATTAAACAATAATTAATCAGCGATTAATCATCGTTTAAATATTCTTACATTGTCGAATAGAATTAAGGAATACCAAACTTTGATAATTTTATTGTCACCAAATTATTTTTGAGTGGGTCAATTCATCGGTGTCAAATATTAATAGAACATTCAATTTCAATTCAAAAAGATTCTCTGAATTCGTTGGAATCCTTAGAAACAGTTCTTCAAATTGCAAATTTTTATTATATGTATGAAATACAAAATCAATTTATGTACTAAAAATGATCAACTAAATTTAGATAACATTATTTTTTTTTCAAGTGAAAATTGATAAAAATTTCTTGAATATTAATTAAAAAATAACAACTGACAAAAATAAAATAATAAATGAATTCTAAATAAATAAACAGATCAATAAAATCAAATTCATATTCAATTTATTTAATAAACAAATCGCATTTATTCATTTATTAGAGGAATCAATTTTTCTAAATTCATCTCTTTTTAATGTAAATCAAATCAAATAAACGAAATTGCCACCCCCTTAATTTTTTTAGTTCTTCATAAACATATGTAAAGCCCAATATGGACACCAGCTACTGATATTTATAAGCACATCATCTGTCAACAAACAAATACTCTGTCCATTTTATAAAGCTAAATATTTTAAATATACAAAATTATATTTATATTAATTCGTACAGCCTAAATTTATCATTTCACACCGTGTTAGAGTTGGGGTTATTTACGGTTAATCGGATAGTACAACGGAACGCAAAAAATCATTTTTTTTTTATTTTATTGATTTTTCTTGAATAATTAAAATAAAATAATTTATTCTAATCACCCAAAACTAGAAAATCAGATTTTAAACATAAATCTCCAAATTGCCGAGAATCCCTCAAATTATCAAACTTTTTCATTTTGATCATTTTAATGCTAATTTGTCAATAACGAACTTATGTGATTTTCAATCACTACCAAGATTATTTTTACATATAATATACATTAAAATACATCCAATATATGAAAAACCCTAATTTTTATTTAGGCATAAACCCTAATTTTATCAATTAACCAAATTAACCAAAATTAATTCAATATCATACTTTAATCCAATATCTACAACACCAATCAAGTCTTATCACTTTAAAATAACTTAAGAACATTTCTAGGTCATTATTGAGTGATCTAACAACTCTATAATGACAACCAAGTCATCAAATGATAATTATAAGCCTTATTTACACTAAATAAGCTTATTAAAATTACTACAAATGTACACATCCACTAATCAAGCTTCCATGCATTTCAACACAAATTCAAGAAAGTGAAAATAATATAAACAATTTCCAATTTAAAGAAAATAAGAAAATACCTTTAATTTCAAGCTTTATTTGATTTTTTTTTTCCTTTAACACATTTATTTTTCTCTCAACTCTCTCTTTTTGTGTTCTTTAGAAGCTTAACCTAACTTACAAAATGAAACTCTCACTTTATATACATTACCTCCATTGCCGAGCAAGTGGGGAAAATATTTTTTATTTTTGCTTTATTTAATCTTTATTCAATATTAAGCAAGTTAACAAAGTCAAATTGATAACGTCATCATTTATGTATATGGCCATCTGCAACCAATTACAAGATGTCATTTCCAATCTCATCATTACATTAGATATTTGTTATTTTTAATTACTTGATTTATTTAACAATTAAATAAGTAAAATAATTAATAAATATAAATATTTAAATATATATTATTATTTACAATAAATAACATAATATATAAATTAATGATAAACGTGAAAAATCATATTTGACAATTAATTAATGTGTATTTAATAAAATAATATATGAAATAAAAGTACATATTAATTAAGAAATGACTGAAATGTCATATTGCATATAGTTATTCGTTTAAACGTTAAAAGACTTATGAATAATCAATATTACTCATAATTATTGCCTTAGTGCTCTACAAGTATATTTCATTTTTTGAGACACTCTAAGTTCAGGTATATCCGTCACAAAATTCAAATTTGTGTCCATAATTTACCCACCCATAAATTATGATGATCATAGATAAACTCGCTGAACTATACAGATCGAGATCAGTACATACGTATAATCCATTCGTCACAGGTATCCGAAGTAAACCAGATACATATATATATATATATATATATATATATATATAAACATCAAATCTCTTTAGATATAATCTCGTTGACGTATTAATTAGCAATATCTTAATAACTTTTAAAACTCACTTCTACAGTGTACCACAGGCCCATGGATTTTACAGATCACTAATCCCATATTGAATACCTATGCTCTGTACATAGAACTGACAGATCATTTCTTAATACATATAGGATATCATGAGAATCAGTCTACACTCGACGAACAGATGGAGGTTTAACCTTAATAGGTCGGTGACGTGACTGCCATCAAAGCGTAGATGATATCTCATATATTCACAGTGGTATCTCAAGTCAAAGAATCATTATGCTACTCAACCCGAAAAGATTCTTATTGACGTTGGTATACCATTTATTAAGAATCTTTGGTGAGTGTTTCAGTGTTTATCCGATATAAACATATACATGTTTATACGAGTCTCTGAGACTCATGTTTCATTGAGTAATAACACTAAAAGCCTAGATTCCAATATACAACACGTACCAGTCTCTGCGGGTTTACTTACTGACCAAGTAATGTAAACCTTAACCAAGAACAATTTAAAAATGATACTGTTATGATACAACTCAATGACAGTTGCGACATTTTTGCAACTGTATCATAACTAATTATTCAAAAGTCTGTTACGTCGTTACCATATATCAAAGGATGTTATATTAATAAAACTGTTTATTTTAATCAAAATAAAATATTTACATTAATATTTACAGGGAAAAATAACATAAAATTGACATGCCGAGTATCAACCTTAACAGTTAGTATCTTAAAATACCAACATAGAAGTAAAAAAAAAATTGATAAAAAACAGGATAGGCATTCTCGCAGTAATCCCCTTAAAGGAGTTCAACTATTTAGCTTCTTGTTCAAAAACGGGAATATTTTTCCACGAATCATCCAAACCACTTACTTGCAGAGGCGGCAATGAGAAGACACTAACGGTAGAGCTCCCGCTCCGAATTTCCTTCAAGGCACGCAAAGCTGATATGGTGCTCTTCATGTATAAGCTCTCCATATATTCAATCTCTGCAAGTTCTTTGGACATTTTCAGAGTGTCACTGTCACCATCCTTTTCCTTTGCAGTTGTTGGCTCGCGACCTTCTTCCCCTTCAGCTGTCTTGGTTGGAGCTGGCTTTTCCTTCTTGGGGAAGAGTCCATCCAGCATCTTCTCACATTGCTTCACGAGCTTGTAAAGCAAGTCGGTAGTGAAGAAGGGCTGCTGCAAGACTCTTTGTATAAAAGGTAAACGGATCAGAGCACCAGTTCTTTTGTCATACTTCTTGAGTATCTTCACAAGTCCTGACAATGGCATCCCATGTTAATAATAGATCACCTCACCTCCTGCCAACATAATGAATAACTTGTACACACTGTTTGAGTACCAAATTTATTTTTTCCACTAATTCTAAACCTATTTTTTTTCCTTAGAAACAACTCTCTGATGGACAGACCATCAATTTCGCTAACTCATTCAGTATCCAAAAAGCGGCTCTAACCAAAACACAACTACGGCTGAGTTTAATAGGTTAACAATATCATACTGATAACCAAATCAAACAAATCATTTTCTTATTAGGTGGGGTCGGTTACATTAATCTACCTTTACTAGGTTAACAATATCATACTGATAACCAAATCAAACAAATCATTTTCCTATTAGGTGGGATCGGTTACATTAATCTTTTGACATCACTATACTCTATTTGAGATGAACAATGTCATACCGATATTTTGGATTAGACTGGTCTTAGATTCTATATTTCATCCTTTCAATAATGAAAATGAATCTTGCTACAGATTGTAAAAGAGTTTTCTCTCTCTTTTTTGGGTGAAGATACAAACTCTCATTGCAGCAATAGACTACTATTAATTTAAAGTTAAAAATTTACAAATCACTTTCCTTTCCATTCTGTAAGCTGTAGTGTATGATAATCCTGAAAAATTGCTCATATAAATAGAGTAGAAGAAATACCATTTTTTAAATTAACTTGAAAAACAAAACAAATGAAATAATTTGAAGTACCTGTATAGTTAAGAGCACTATAATTTTCCAACAAAACCATCTCGCCGTGGAAGTCCACAATCTCCTTCCGGATTTTTATTATCTCCTCATTGTAATCATTTGCATTCCCTACCCTATCCAGTAGTTCCTGCACTCCAATAAAAACACAAGAAGAATGTCAACATCAACGCATCTATGTCATGAACAAAACCAAATCCAGCTAACGCCTAGCCTATTTTTGTCCAGTTTAATTTCACAATTAACATCAATAGCAAGCAAAACTTGGTTCATTTGATATACAATTGGGGATACAATTCTCTGATTCCCACAACAAAGTTGATACATGATTTTTTTTTCCTTTTTTGGAACACAAATATCTTTGCAATTAGAAGTGTACTGAATTATAAAATCAGGAATCTACATAACTCATCTTAATCAGTTTTATTTTGTCACAGACCAGTTGATAGATAATCTTAAAAGAAAGTATTTGTCTCAAAACCTAAATTAGAATATAAAATTGTTGTTGCTAATTATTTGAAATTTGCACCTAGATTGTAAGCACCCAGAAGACCTGGTTCGGAAATACCCAGTTAAAAAAAAAAAACAGGAACAAGTAGTGAAATTTTGAGCTTGCATCGATCGGACTCGAATACACGCAGATCCAGAATTCTAAGAAATGGGTCTTAAATTTTTATTAATAATTTTTTTGAAAAATTAAAAAATAAATACAAATAGAACAGCATAGAATTAAAAAAAAAAACAAAAGAAGGAATTAAAAGTTAATAAAAAGTACAAAAAATTAAAAATTAAAAAACTAAAAAAATAAGAATATAAATGAAAAAAATTGGGTTTCTAGACATGTACGAGTCTACCTGGATCCAAATATTTCTTTTTTTTTTTGTTTCGGAGAAAAGAAAAAAATTATTTTCCATAAAATGATTTATGAATTTATATTCCGTAAAACAGTTTAAGTTAACTAAAATTTTTCTCTAAATATACTAAACAAAAAGAATTTTTTTTCCTAGAAAATCTTATGACGAAACAAACATACCGTTAAATGCACATACTTTTTATCCAAATCCATGCCATTACTATATATAGGAATACTGGATATTCATAGAAGAATAACTTTCCAATGAATCCTCCCTTAGTTTAATATCAAACTAAAAAAATATAAAAACACGAATTATAAATTGTTAAAAGATAAATAATATTATATTAAATTTATATATATATTTTTTGTCATTTAGTCTCATTCAACTTAGGACAGAAGCCATACGGTTTTCTGATGAGGGATTTTATAAATTTTTATGATTTAATTTATAAATTCAATAGATATTTCTATTATTTATTTAGTATTAATAATTGAAAAAATAATTTGAACCCTATTATGGAAGAGGCTTCCGTGAGGGTCATAGTAGCAACATAAGTGGAAGTATTATGAACGAACGCCTATGACACCCACTGACAAAAAGCAGGACACAAAACACCCAGGGCATAGGCTCTAATTTTTTTTAATCATATTCTTAAATAATTAGGGATTATTAATTTTTTTTGTTATAATATTAATTAGGACTAAGAAATATAAAACTACGGTGCGAGCAACAGCTCGTGTTAAGTATAGTTCGCCGGCAAAAGTAACGGTAAAGTGCTAACGGCCAATATGTTAATCAGGTAGCCAGAATAGCGTATCTAAAACGGCAATATAATATTTGTTGGAAATTCTGGTAATATTCATTGAAGGATGAGTGTTTATGTCTTTTTGACACTAGGGTGTAATGGAAAATTGCAATCCTTAGCAGGGTTGCATCCCACCCCAAGGGGTGCCCCCCTTTGGCACCCCTCCATGCCTTATAAAAGAGGCATCAAGTCATCAACAAGACATACAATAGAAAATCCGTTTTAGTCACTGTTTTCTTCTGATTTTGAGAGAGAATTACTCCTATTTTTCCAGTTCATATACTTGTCAAGGAGTGCTCATTGGACAAAAAGGAACCAAGTCATCCTGGGAGATCATTGGTCAATTGTGAATCCGTAAAGCATCTGTGACGGGGCCAATAAGTTCTTAAGGACAGAGAGATATCTCGACTTGGATTCGTCATTGCTTTTTCCAGGTTTTTAATTATAGTTTCATGCTTTAGGTTTTAGGGTTTTGATAAGATTTATTGGTATTTTCCTGATTTGATTTGTTTATAGGATGTTGTTTTGATATTTAATGACACTATATGACCACAATCTTAAGAACTTATTGTTTGGTGTTGTTAGATAGTAATTCGCATGCTAGGTTAGAAATTTTCTGGAAAAATACGAACTGTGCAAGAAAAACCCGTAGGGCGTTCGAACGTCCGACGAACGCGAAGACTTAAATCTGGAATTTCGTAAGAACGTTCGAAAGCATATTCGAACGCAACTCGAACGCAAGCCTTCTGCCTAAGAACGTTCGAACGCGTCCTAAACGCAACTCGAACGCAAACTCTCTGGAATCATTCCATTCGAACGCGTTTTCGAACGATATACGAACGTGAACTCTCTGGAATCATTCTGTTCGAACGCGTTATAGAATGCTACTCGAACGTGAACTCTCTGGAAACACTTCGTTCGAACGCATTGTCAAACGCAACACGAACGCACACACACTGAACAGTCTTGTTTGAACGTAGATACGGAAGCGACACTAACGAAATCGTCCTGTAATTATTGTAAACTGCAAACTTAGATTAATATTAACTTAGTAAATCATATACCGTAACACATTAATCTTGGTAGTATAGATTTAAGTTATTATAGGTTGTTCAATTATCACAAGCATACACATAGTGATAAAGTTGAAATTGATTGTGTGTTGCATACTTGGGTGAGAATTTAAAGTGTAATCATACATAAGAAATTCATCCAATCTTGATTGACACTTACACATATATCTACACAAATCGTATATTATTTGTGCAATTGAAGAAGTGTAATTCTGGGTTTGAATTGCTAAAAGATCATTTTGAAAAAAGTGTTTAAAGAATATTCTGTCAAAAAGGCGATAAGAGCCTAAGTGGTCAGGGACTTAAGTGGTTACTCCGGACCCCCCTCGTCCTCTAGAAATATTCGTTTATTCATTTTTCTAAAGAATCTTAGTTAAAATTCAAGGAATTGTGTTTATTGGAACCATCGTCCAATAGAACAACAAGTGGTTACCTAGTATATCACTTTGAATAAGATTATTCGTTGATCGTTGTGCAATTTGTCCTTTGTAGACTAATTGACCTCTATTGGATTTTCTAGTTACAAATGGCTAGCGGAAACATCACAGTACCGGTCTCTCATGGAGAAAAACCGGAGAAATTTGGTGGGGCAAATTTCAAACAGTGGCAGAGCAAAATGCTGTTCTACCTTACAACTCTCCAGTTGGCTAAATTCCTCAAAGATCCTCCGGATCCTGTGGAGGGTGAATCGGAAATGGCCAAGGAAGAGCGAGAACAGACATGGATGTCTGGAGACTTTATGCAAGAACTACCTTTTGGGTGGTCTTGACAATACACTGTACAATGTGTACCAAGGCATGACTTCTGCGAAGATTCTTTGGGAATCTCTCGAGAAGAAGTACAAAACCGAGGATGCCGGGCAAAAGAAATTTATCGTGGGAAGGTCCTGGACTACAAGATGGTAGATTCAAGGACGGTGATGTCTCAGTTGGGAGAACTGCAGTTGATCATTCATGAAATACTGGATGAGGGAATGAAACTCTGTGAGATGTTTCAAGTTGCCGCCATAATTGAAAAGTTGTCTCCATCATGGAAGGACTTCAGGAGCTATCTGAAACACAAAAAGAAGCAGATGA
The DNA here is from genome assembly GCA_019454045.1 of Zanthoxylum bungeanum. NCBI lineage: Eukaryota > Viridiplantae > Streptophyta > Magnoliopsida > Sapindales > Rutaceae > Zanthoxylum > Zanthoxylum bungeanum. The sequence continues at coordinate 13,219 of SKCR01044623.1, forward strand.
GCCTTGAAGACCTCAGTGTTCGATTGAGAATCGAGGAGGACAACATGATGTCCGAGAAGGCCAGCTACAAGACTATGGAGTCTAAGGCCAACATCATCGAGGGTGTAAAGGGTAGCAAGAAGAGAAAGAACAGTGGAGCTGATTCTTCGAACAAGAAGTTCAAGGGGAAATGCTACAACTGTGGAAAGAGCGGTCATATGTCAAAGGACTGCAGAAACAAGAAGTCTCAGGACAAGGGCAAGAAAAAGAAAAATGAGGCCCATGTCACTGAAGGTGATCAGCTGGCTGATTAGATCTCAGAGATGGAACTATCAGCAGTGGTAACCGAAGCCAACATAGTTGGGAATCCGAGAGAATGATGGGTAGACACTGGGGCTACTCGTCATATCTGTGCAGATAGCAAGATGTTTTCCTTGTATCAGAAGGTCGATGGCGGCGATCATCTGACAATGGGAAACTCGTATACCTCTCAGGTGGTTGGACAAGGCACAGTGGTTCTGAAGATGACATCCGGAAAGGAGCTAACATTGAAGAATGTACTGCATGTACCAGATATTCGGAAGAACTTGGTCTCTGGCTCTCTCCTTAGTAAGGCTGGTTTTAAGCTTGTATTTGTTTCTCTGATAAGTTTGTAATGACAAAGAATGATATGTATGTAGGAAAATGTTACCTAACTGAGGGCCTTTTCAAACTAAATGTAATGACTGTCAATCGTGCTATTAATAAAGCTAGTACTTCTGCTTATATTATTGAGTCACAAAATGTATGGCATGAGAGGTTAGACATGTTATTATGATACCATGCGTAAATTAATTAACATGGACCTTATACCTAAATTTGCAATTGATAGCCAACATAAGTGTGAGGCATGCGTTGAAGCAAAAATGCATAGAACATCATTTCATTCTGTTGAACGCAGTTCTGAACCTTTAGAACTTGTACACACTGACGTGTGTGACATGAATATTGTGCAAACAAGAGGCGGTAAAAGTATTTTGTCACTTTTAATCGATGACAGCACAAGATTCTGCTATGTGTACTTGCTGAGGAGAAAAGCTGAAGCTATTGAGAGCTTTGTACACTATAAGAACGAAGTTGAAAATCAACTTGGCAAGAAAATCAAAAGAATCAGGAGTGATAGAGGTGGTGAATACGTTTCACCATTCGGTGAATATTGTTCTGTGCACGGAATTATTCACGAAACCACTGCTCTTATTCTCCTCAACAGAACGGAATTGCGGAGCGCAAAACCGAACGGTGAAGGAAATGATGAACGCCATGTTGACGAGTTCGGGTTTACCCCAGAACTTGTGAGGGGAAGCCTTGCTTTTCCGCGAACTACGTTCTAAACAAGCTTCCTCACAGAAGATTGGACAAGACACACCATATGAGTTGTGGAAAGGTTTCGTACCTTCCTACAAATACCTAAAGTGTGGGGGTGTATTGCCAAAGTAATGGTTCCTAAACCTAAGAAGGTTAGAATAAGACGAAAAACTGTTGATTGTATATTCATTGAATATGCTCATAACAGTAGTGTGTATCGATTCTTGATACACAAGTCTGAGATTCCTGACATCAATCCAAATATGATAATTGAGTCAAGGAATGCGACATTTTTTGAAGAGACATTTCCTTGTAAGAAAAGAAAAAGAATCGAGTCTCTAAAAAGAACAATTGATACTGTCGAGGACAGTGACAATATAACCAAGAATCAAATCAACGTGTAAATGCTGAGACAATCGAGCCTAGACGTAGCAAAAGAGCTAGAACATCTAAGTCGTTTGGTCTCGATTTTCTGACATACTTGTTAGAAAATGAGCCTCAAAGCTATAAGGAAGCTATGTCTTCTCCGGAGGCACCTCTTTGGAAAGAGGCTATTAACAGTGAGATTGATTCAATTCTACAGAACCATACTTGGGAGTTAGTTGATCTTCCACCAGGTTGTAAGCTGCTGGGCTATAAATGGATATTCAAAAGGAAGATGAAAACGGATGGATCAATAGATAAGTTCAAGGCAAGACTTGTCATAAAAGGTTATAGACAAAAGGAAGGCCTTAAGTACTTTGACACCTATTCACCAGTGACTCGTATCACATCAATAAGAATGCTCATAGCCATAGCAGCTATATTTGGTCTTGAAATACATCAAATGGATGTAAAGACGACATTCTTGAATGGTGAATTGGATGAAGAAATTTACATGGAACAACCAGAAGGGTTTAGTGTTCCTGGACAAGAACAGAAGGTGTGCAAACTTGTAAAATCCTTGTACGGATTAAAACAAGCACCTAAACAATGACATGAGAAATTTGACAAAGAAATGTTGTCAAGTGGGTTCAAAACCAATGAGTGTGATAAGTGTGTATACACCAAATCAACTCTAAAAGGATATGTCATTGTATGTCTCTATGTAGACGATATGCTGATAATTGGTAGTAATCATGAAATGATTCAGTCTACCAAAAACGTATTATCCAGCAGATTTGATATGAAAGATATGGAAACAGCTGATGTGATCCTAGGAATTATGATTTCTAGGACATCAGACGAATATATATTATCTCAGACTCATTATATTGATAAGATACTTGATAAATATATCAAAGGGGATCTAAATGTGGCTAGAACTCCTGTAGACCTAAATCTTCATCTATCAAAGAATACTGGTTCAAGCGTATGACAATTAGAGTATTCGAGAATCATCGGAAGTCTGATGTATCTCACGAATTGCACACGACCTGATATCGCTCAAGCTGTGAACCGGCTTAGCAGATATACGAGCAATCCAGGACATAACCACTGGAAAGCCATAGTAAAAGTTTTGAGGTATCTGAGAGACACTTCAAAATGTGGGCTACATTACGAGAGATATCCTGCTGTACTAGAGGGATACAGCGATGCTAACTGGATATCTGATACGGTGGATTCCAAATCTACGAGTGGATTTGTTTTCACACTTGGTAATGCGGCCGTGTCATGGAAATCCTCGAGGCAAACATGTATTGCCCGGTCTATTATGGAATCAGAGTTCATAGCGTTAGACAAAACAGCGAAAGAAGCAGAATGACTTATAAACTTTCTGGAGGATATTCCTAGTTGGCCCCAAACCGGTGCCAGCGATTAGCATACATTGTGATAGCCAATCGCTATTGGGAGAGCCCAAAATACAATGTATAATGGTAAGTCTCGACACATACGTCGGAGACATAATACCATACGTCAACTGCTCTCAAATGGCATAATAACGATCAATTATGTTAAGAGTCGAAAACACCTAGCGGATCCACTAACTAAAGGTTGACCTCGAGAGCAAGTTGAAAGAAGTCTCGAGGGGAAATGCTTGAAGCCTATAATCTAAGAATTGTCACTGTGGAAACCCAACCTACTGATTGGAGATACCAAGGCATCTAGGTTCAAAGGGACAACAGAAACTTTGTGCAATTCAAAACAAGCACTGAAGAGTTTTGTACTCTTTCCCATTCCGATAATGACGACGTGCTGATGCTGTCGTCATTGGTTAGGATAAGCTAAGGCTTTTAATGATCACTATATTAGGAGATGAGTCCTAATGAGGGTAAAGACAGGTTACCTCTTGATAGTAGATCACCTATTTCAAGTAAGAAGTGAGGCTGCTTCCGTGGGAACTTTTAAATGCGGGTTACCCTAAAGTAACTGATGAATCCAGACCGTCAGTTCAGGGCCAAAATGAACCAACCGTAGAACGGGAAAATGGTCGAATTAAAGCTGTGTGTTGGCAATTGTCTTGGTTTACACGAACGGCAGAACACTCACTCAAGACTATGGGTCACTGGTTTTGCCAAGTAATTCCGATTGTCATTCACTAGGAAAAGTTTAAGGCGAAAGCTACCTATTTCGATGCAGCTTTAGTTCATGGTAACTCTCTCGAGTGTCGACATGAATATTAGAAGAATTGTGGGGGATTGTTGGAAATTCAGGTAATATTCATTGAAGCTGGAAAATGGTCGAATTAAAGCTGTGGGTTGGCAATTGTCTTGGTTTACACGAACGGCAGAACAGTTCAAGACTATGGGTCACTGGTTTGCCAAGTAAATCCGATTGTCATTCACTATGAAAAGTTTAAGGCGAAAGCTACCTATTTCGATGCAGCTTTAGTTCATGGTAACTCTCCTCGAGTGTCGACATGAATATTAGAAGAATTGTGGGGGATTGTTGGAAATTCAGGTAATATCATTGAAAGATGGGTGTTTATGTCTTTTTGACACTAAGGGTGCAATGGAAGGTTGCATCCTTATGAGGGTTGCATCCCACCCCAAGGGGTGCCCCTTTGGCACCCCTCCATGCCTTATAAAAGAGGCATCAAGTCATCAATAAGACATACAATAGAAAATCCGTTTTAGTCACTGTTTTCTTCTGGTTTAGAGAGAGAATTACTCATATTTTCCCAGTTCATATACTTGTCAAGGAGTGCCTGGACAAGAAGGAACCAAGTTATCCTGGGAGAACATTGGTCAATTGCGAATCCGTAAAGCACCTGTGACGGGGACAGGGAGAGATCTCGACTTGGATTCGTCATTGCTTTTTCCAGATTTTTATTTATAGTTTCATGCTTTAGGTTTTAGAGTTTGATAAAATTTATTGGTATTTTCCTGATTTGATTTGTTTATAACATGTTGTTTTGATATTTAATGATACTATATGACCACAATATTCACGGAAAAAGAAAAATTCTCCGCAACCAAACAGAGAAACGAAGTAAAGAATTACGTACCTTTAATCTGATGATGTATTCTTCCTCCTTCTCAACAAAGAACGTGTTGAATTTCTCCATTTCGTCATCCAACAATCTAATGAAATGGATCTCCTCTCTGGACATCCATCACTGGCCTTATTCTCATCACCGGAGACGGTAGATTCATCGAATCTTGGCCGTTTACTAGGCCTATCACCGCCTTTGTTAGGCTCCACGAGCTTCACCCTCTTCTTTAGTTCCTTGTAGGAGAGGAACTTGTCTCGCCATTCAGGTAAGGTCTCCTCGATCTGGTTGCTCAAGCTCTTGCCAAATTTCATGGCCTTTGCGCTTTGTTTGTTGGTGAGAAAGTAAGAGGGGAAAAATGTGACGGAGGAGGAGGCACAGGAAGGGGCAGGCGAGACAAAGATGTAACGGTACAAAGAAGAATATTCGGAAGGTTAGTTTTGGAATATCCGTTTGTTTTGAAACGGTGTATCTCTGGTTTTATTCCCTTTTGATAGATTAGATATTATATTTTATATTTTATCGTTGCTTTTGTTTATTTTATTTTTATATTTTTTCTTTGCAACTTAATTTGACACGTGTCAAAAAGCTTTTGTAGCAGCTTGAGAGTTTGTCTGTGACCGCAGGAAGGATCCAAGGAGTGTTATAAATGTGTGGACTCAAAAAAAAAAAAAAAAATGGGATGATTCTTATAATAGAAAAAGAAAATAGGAAACAATAAAATACTTGGTAAAGATGCATGTTTTATTATTTCACAATAAATAAAAATTACAAGAGTTGTTATTTATTTATACGGAGGAATTATGTTAAAATTATTAACTCTAAGTAATGTTGGAGAAATTAAAATTATAAATGTTAAAGTGAGAGATCATATTATTATAACACTCCCCTTAGGACATTTCACTTTAATTTTATAATAATTGTCTGACCTAATATTACCTCATTAAAACCTCACCAGTAAAACTCAGTAGAACAAAACCTGTTCGAAGAAAAAAGAGTCTAATGTACTTTCGTCTAACTATAATTCTTCACTTCAACAAATACGCTCCCACTAATGAAATACTTTCCTCAAAAGATATCATCAGGATAACTTACTAAGTTGACGCATACCAATATTATGTATAAGCTTTTCAAATGTTGATGTCGGTAAAGCTTTCGTAAATAAATTTGTAAAGTTTTCAGTTGAACATATTTGCTTAACATCAATTTGCTTGCTCTGTTGGAGTGTTTGGTTCTTCTCCCCTGATATACCATCCTCTAATTTGTGCAATATATGCATCATTATCTTTATATATCACTATTGAGATATTTGTAGTGAAGTTCAAGCTGCATGTACTTTAAATATGATGGATAAGTGTCATTAACCATATATGTTCTCTACTTGCTTATTTGTGAAAGTGCTTCATGAGGATCATATAGGTATCTTGCATCAGCATAACCAACAAGACCTAGATTTTGTGTTAGCTCTTTTGAATTAAATAATCCCAAGCTTTTTGTCTTATGAAGATAACATAAAATATGTTTGACACCATTCCAATATTATCGAGTTGGTATAGAGCTAAATTTTACCAATAAATTTACTAAGAATGCAATGTAAGCCCGATGCATTGAGTTAAATATAGCAAGACATCAGTTTTATTAAGATATGGTACTTCTGGACCAAGTATCTCTTCATCATCTTTTCTAGGACGAAATTGTTCATTTTTAGGATTGAGAGATCGAAAAACCATAAAAGTATTTAACGGATGAGTATTATCCATATTCAAATGTTTTAAAATCTTCTCAACACAGACAGACTGATGGATAAACACTCCGTTAGTTTTATGCTCGATCTACAAGTGGAGACAATTTTTTATTTTTCCCAAGTCTTTCATCTCAAATTCTCTTTTCAAATATTTAGCAGTTTTTATAAGCTCGTCAGAAGTTCCAAATAAGTTCATGTCATCGAAATATACAACTATAATAGAAATCCAAATTCATATTTTCTAATAAATACTTATGGGCAGATATGATCATTTATGTATCCATTTTTCATTAAATATTCACTCAAACGATTGTCCACATACGTCTGGATTGTTTTAATCCTATAAATATAATTGTAACTTGATTAAACACAGTTTACAATAATTTGATTTATGTGTTTCAGGAATTTTTAATCATTCAGAGATTTTCATGTAAATATCAGTGTCAAGTGACTCATACAAGTATGTTGTCACTACATCCATAAATTGCATGTCTAGTCTTTCAGAGACTGCCAAAACTGATCAAGAATCGAAACATAATGGTATCCATCACTGAAGAATACATATTCTCATAGTTAATATTAGATCTCTATGGGAAACCTCGCTCGCGTTTTATATAAGGATTTCATTATGTTCATTACGTTTTCTTACAAACAGCCATTTGTAACCACATGTTTGATATCTTCAAGTGTCTGGACTACGGATCCAAATACTTCACGTTTGGCTAAATGAGTCATCATGCTTGAATTGCTTCTTCTTCCATGAAGCCAAACACATCTTTGTTTACATTCATTGACAATTTTAGGTTCAAATTTATTTGTAATGTCAGTAGCTACTGTGAACGCAATACATTGTCTATGACTAATTCATTACAATCTCAAATCTCTCTTGTATAACTATAATTTGTAAACTTATCCTCTTTAGAGGATATTGTCTCTTTAGAGACTTGGACTATTCAAGGATTTATTATTTCTTCTGGAACTATTGATTATGAGAATGTGGGTGTATTTGTAGCTCGAGCATTATTTGTAATAAGATCATGATCTCTTATTTTCCTCTTTCGGGGAACAATATCTTTTGAACCAATTGGTCAGCCACGCTTCTGATGTGCAACAGATAATCCATTATCTACTTTTACACTAGATTGTTCAACATGAATAATCACCTGAGTTAGTGTATTATCAACCAATATATGTTACTTGGTTACTTTTGATGCCTCTATAAATGCATCACGTATTGGTTTTCAATTTGATGCAAATGAACTATCATTCGCACTTCATTTTCACATTGACCGATGCGAGAATCTAAATGAAACATGGTAAGAACATTATAAGAAAGTTTGAGCCTACTCCAGGAGGCCTTCTTTCCGTTAAATGGAGAAAATATTATTTCATCGAAAATACATAAAATATGAGGTTAAAAATATCATCTTGTTAGAAGCTTCATTTGCTAACAAGATTATGACATTTCTCATAATATTTAATAAGGTCATCGGGACTATATATATTAATTTTTACTTCAAGCAATATTAATATGTAGAAGTAAAACATAACAAACAAACTATAAAATATAAAAGGAATACATACAAATATTAAATACTGACTGACATCTAATTTTTCTCTCTTTAACTTTAAAGAGATTTGAGATATTAATATGAGCAAGATCTATTGAATCTTAACCACTCCATATGTTTCTAATCTTTCATAGATCAGTTAAGGTACCGAAAGAAATTGTGGAAGGTGTGTTATTATAAGTTGATAAATTCATATATCATATGAATTATATTGTATTAGAAATACAACTTATAACAAACAATTAAAAACAATTCATGCAATACCGGGCCGTTCATTTTTAGCAACAACTAATGCTTTAATTAATTATAGGAATGGAATCATGAATCTATCATTTGACAATATGATGTTGGAGCTTAATGTTTTTAACATGTGTAAGTAACCATACGATGAAGACAGTGAAAATAAAGACATGGAACTAATTGAACTAATTTTGGAAAAACATATTCAATATGAGAGTTTATTTTACCTTATGGAAATCCGTGCAGCTGAGTTTCTTAAATCAAGTACATAATGAGATCCGGATATTTCTAATGATTTTTCTTTACTTGATTCTACACATGTACTAGAAGATGATGGAGAGAAATAAAATTTTGAGGAATTAGGAACACTTGAAGAAGAGAAATGACACACTTACAAAGTGGTTCTTTACTCTCAAGTATAAGAGCATCGTAGTAATAAAATAAATTGGTGAGTCCAGGATAGAACCATAGAGAATAAATTTAGTAAAATAAAATAACAATTCAATGAACAAAATAAAAAAAAAAGGTGAATTGATTGAAGTGATGGACAATTTTAAATTGAACTACAACAGTAAAATAAAATATTGGGGGCTAGGGGATCCACTCTTGGTATTTTAAATATAAAATAATAATTATTTTTTATAAAATATAAATTATAATTATTTCCTAATTAACTTATTTCGTGATTATCAGGTATTAATTGTGCCAACACATGCAATTCGCATTATCTATAATTAGTCCATGTGAATGTACTAAATTATGCCAAAACATATAAAATCGTCTATAAAGGTGGTAACATAGTTTGTCAATAATTAATCTAATTTTTTAATAGTTCACTCTTTTGCATTTATAGGATTCAACTGTTATATGTGCCAATCGAAGACTGTTTACAGTTAGTCAAAAGTCCAAAATAAATTGGAAAGAGTTAAAATTTTATTTGGGAAATATTCACAAATATATATATATATAGATATATATATATATATATATATATATATATATATATATATATATAAATTACCTATATTTTTATACTAATAGCTTCACCATTTATCCCAACAGGATGTAAATTAGCTACTTGGGGTTTAAATAAAAACACTCATAATTTTATTAATTGAAAAAAAAGAAATTACAATAAAGATTGAAAAATAAAGCACACAATACACTTTATCCCAAATTTTACAAGAGAATTATGAAAGAAAGCATGAAGAAAATGAGAGGTAGCACCTCTATTTATAGTAGAGGTGCTCAACCCTCAATTATGATTTACAAATGTACAAATTAAATACAAACGAGAAACATTTACTAATTTCTTATTTTGTTTCTTTTTCTTTTTCATTTTTTCATTTTTTGATTTTTTATTGATCATTTTGCATTTCAGTGGATTGTGAGAAATTTGGATTTTTATTTTTTTTTTTTTTTATTTTCTAATAAATCAAAACTGCATGCATCACATATTGACTTCTTCATCAATGTCGACCTTAAATATCTTGTAAAGAGCTTTGAGTCTTTTTTCATCTAAATCTGGAATTGCCTTAATCTGATATCAGAGTAAAAGATTGTGGCCAAAATATGAAAATTGAGTAAAGTTGAAATTTCTGAAATTGTACATTGTTAGAACACCTTTTTAAGTTTCTAACCTACAAAATCCAAAAATCTCGTCCATTTTTCTAGTTATACATCTAAAATATTATTTCATCTATATAAGACATAAAAAGCAAGATAAAAAAAGATAAATCATAAAATTAATTTTTATTTATAAAAGTGTTAAATTAAGGAGATTAATGAAACTACAAGGTAAAATGATTAATTTTTTTTTTATTAAATGTACACTTTTTAATGTTCATCACACCCTATCCAACTTATTACTAGTTTATAGTAATTTAAGCGCAAACTTAAAAGACAGATTCTTATACAAGTTATTAATTGTAACATCCCCGATTTGGAAGCTGTTACCAGCAAGGAATAGGCCATACTATTCCTCTAAGCCTCTGACTTTTGACTGTGAACAATACTGATACTCTTTTCAAATGTAATCTCTCATACGGAACCAATGCCCGAAACTATGACATAATACAAAATAGTTCCCATACGATTAAATATACAACAATCAAATATCTCAATAATTCTATACATGAATACTTATACACATCTTAACATAAGACTGTCTGGACTAGACCTTACTTATCGACTGACTCAAACTTTGATTGGTGGACTCAGACCCTCTGGTGACTGCCATCAGTATCCGTCCTCCCGAGCTCGTCCTCCGGGAATACATGCAAAATAAATAAACTGGAAGTGGGGGGGGGGGGGGGGGTGGATCATCGTACGATCTAAGTGAGTGGACTATAAAACTGAAATACTATAATAAAATCATTTGGTTCTGAAATCAAAGTCCAGAAATAACTTTATCTGAAAACTCTTTTTCTGAAAAGTTTGTCTGAAATCTCTTTTATAAAACTTATATTTCTGAAAACTGTTTCTAAATTTTGATCTCTGAATGTTGTTTTCTGAAAACTGTTATATGAGAATCTAATCTGTCTCTGAAAAACATGACGTATAGGGGCGTTACGTATCGCCGTCCCCCATACGCCTAACTAGAGCCAGAAGTGCAAAACCATGACTTTGGGGCGTTACGTATCACCGTCCCCCAAAGCATGCCACTACTGTCCCTGAAACCCGGTGGGTCTTGGGGCATTACGTATCGCCGTCCCCCAAGCCACTGAACTAGAACTGGATGCTGGGGGTGCAGATCTATCTACCCTCCAAGCTCTGAAACTAGGATTTATGGGCATCTATCATCCCTATTCCTGAACTAGGATTTGGGGGCGTTACATATCGCTGTCCCTCCAGTCCTCTACATGTGCATATGTTCTATGTCCGTCAATTCCATGTCTGTACAAGTTACATACTGAGGTGGGTTTTCCCCCATGCCTCGAAAATCATAAAATATTTTCTGAAAATGTTACTTTCTCAGTAAAAATCTTAAATCATAAAATTTTTATGAAATAACTGTAATGATAATAAAAATATGATCTAACGTTCTAAAGCTTACAATAAGTCTTATATATATATATATATATATATATATATTATATATATATATAATATAACAAAATGAAAATTAATTTAAAAAGGGTAGTGTCCACTCACTGATTCGAAACTTGCCGGTGACGCCTTGCAATGGTTGCAGAACCGTATCTCCTGATGATAATCTAGAATTAGTAAAATTCGTTAGTACCAAGGTTGCGAATTATATCCTTAACAAAATATATTCGTTATTCATGATAACTTATCCTCTCTATGTTACTAATATTTTAGGATGGTCTAAAATTTTTTACAACACTCGTTCAAGGATCTCACAAGCTACTTCTCAAAACTCCATATTATGTCCCCTTTCCAAAAACTTTCAGTGCACCAACACTGATTCTGAAAACTGTTTCTAAATTTTGATCTCTGAATGTTGTTTTCTGAAAACTGTTATATGAAATCTAATCTGTCTCTGAAAAACATGACATATGGGGGCGTTACGTATCGCCGTCCCCCATACGCCTAACTAGAGCCAGAAGTGCAAAACCATGACTTTGGGGCGTTACGTATCACCGTCCCCCAAAGCATGCCACTACTGTCCCTGAAACCGATGGTCTTGAGGCATTACGTATCGCCGTCCCCCAAGCCACTGAACTAGAACTGGGGGTGCAGATCTATGCTACCCTCCAAGCTCTGAAACTAGGATTTATGGGCATCTATCATCCCTATTCCTGAACTAGGATTTGGGGGCGTTACATATCGCTGTCCCTCCAGTCCTCTACATGTGCATATGTTCTATGTCCGTCAATTCCATGTCTGTACAAGTTACATACTGAGGTGGGTTTTCCCCCATGCCTCGAAAATCATAAAATATTTTCTGAAAATGTTACTTTCTCAGTAAAAATCTTAAATCATAAAATTTTTATGAAATAACTGTAATGATAATAAAAATATGATCTAACGCTCTAAAGCTTACAATAAGTCTTATATATATATATATATATATATATATAATATATAATATAACAAAATGAAAATTAATTTAAAAGGGTAGTGTCCACTCACTGATTCGAAACTTGCCGGTGACGCCTTGCGATGGTTGCGGAACCGTATCTCCTGATGATAATCTAGAATTAGTAAAATTCGTTAGTACCAAGGTTGCGAATTATATCCTTAACAAAATATATTCGTTATTCATGATAACTTATCCTCTCTATGTTACTAATATTTTAGGATGGTCTAAAATTTTTTACAACACTCGTTCAAGGATCTCGCAAGATACTTCTCAAAACTCCATATTATGTCCCATTTCCAAAAACTTTCAGTGCACCAACACTGATTTTGAAATTTTGGTGCGCTTAATCGGGGTTGAATTTGGGGCTGAAATTTTAATAGAATACTCGCTTATATGTTTATTTTATGTTGGCTTTTACGGATCGTTAATTAAATTCCTAGAACTAAATTTATGGACTGAAGTTCAGGGGTTGTGCAACTAGAAAAACTGGGCACATGGGCAACGGATAGCCCAACTTCAAAAATTCGATCCGGTCTCATCTTAAGTCCAAATATTTTATATTTTGGATATGTTACTACTTTATATGTCTAGTTTATCCAAAAATTTACGTTTCATCAATTGGATATCACAAAATGGACTTACAATTAAATCTTTACAGCCGGAAAGCATCATAACTCAACACCGTTACTTAACTTTCTTATTTCACCTTTCCATTTAATTCTTCCAATCCAATGACCCCCCCCCCCCCCCAAACAAAATTTGAAATATCATAAGCACTCTTCCTAACATATAAAATATGCTTAATTTCCTAATTTAAGAAATTCCATAGCTTACTCAATTACCTAGCTTACTCAATTACCTAGCTTACTCAATTCATCACCAACACTTAAACACTCCTCCAACTTCAAAACTCATCCAATATCACCAATCGAACACAAACCATAAACATTAGTTACCAAGCATAATATCCTCAACAAAATCATTTACAAATTAACCTCATTACAAGCTTCTACTCTTAAACACTTCTCCAAATTGCATGCTTTCAACTATGTTAAAGCCAATTAACATTCCCAATTTCTAGGGTTTATTGTGCGAATATGGGGCTTTTAATTCTTGCTCAAAAATGAAAATTGAAAAGATAAAAGGGAGAATAGCTTACCAAGTTTGGAAATGAAGCTTGAATGGCTCCAAAATGCTTTAAGAAATGGAGGTTGGAAAGACACTTGACATGAAAAGTTTTCCCTCATCACTCTCCACGTTTTTGTCTCTAGAAGAAGAGGGAATAGTGCCCTTTTTATAGGCAAAAAGTGTTTAATTTTTTTATTTCGCATGAATGGCCAAAATGATGCCACCTCATCAAGTTCTAGATCATCCAAGAATTTCACTGTAGCAAAAAACAAATATCGATGTTTTACCCACTTCTGATTCGAATTTGGGAAAAAGTTCAACTCGAAAGTTGTAGGTCTCGGTCTAAGCTTTTCAGAGATATAAAATTCATAAAAATCAGAATTTGTATGAGAAAGTTACAGTCCAAACACCCAAAGATATCCGTATTGAGTCATAAAATAATTTACATATCGGAAATACGAGAAATTATCGAATGCCCGAAAAGTAATCCTCTTGAGTCCATACATGCTTAAACATGATTTTTATCATGAACATGTCTCCGATAACGTGATAGTCATCGGTCTTTGGTAACATACAAGTCGCCTGGATTACCGGATGTTACAAATTCTCCCCCCTTAAATATGATTCGTCCTCGAATCCCATTTAAACTTGGGATCTAACGATAGATTCAGAGTCTAAACTTCTTTCTAAACCATCAATTTTAACTGACTTTATACTTGTAATCATATTTATTTCCATTTGCTGGGTTTCTTACTTACTATAAACCAACTCACGTTAACCGGGTTCATTATAACTTGGTGACTGAGACCTCTATTAAATTGATCATTCATTCTTTTTCTAATAAACGCGCCTTAACCTTTCTACTATCTTAACTTCCGTTTCATACCTTTTTTTCTTTAAATTATTGATCGAGAAGGAACTCCTTGTCCTGATGTCATAGAATCCATGCTGATTACTTTTCACGGCATGCTATAGTTCTCATGGTATATCAAAATAGCCTCGTTTCTGATCTTTTTTATACTCCATTTATTCCTGCTCATTCCCCATATCTTCTATTTCTTGACTGTCTAGACTTATTATATTTATTCTATAAGCAAATATATTATAAGAGTCTTCTTGCTGAGAATTCAACACCCTCTTAACTTATTTTGCTTAGCTATTGGGCTCAGCTTTTCCACCTTTACTTGTTTCATCTCTGAAGGTATTGCGTGTCCTATAATGAGGTTTCTTCACTCATACCTTAACTCTAGAAGGCATATATATACACCTATTTATACAAAACTGTTTATTAGATCCGCTCTAGAACTTTTCTTGCCTATGATTGTCTGTATAACTTAGAACCTTGTAGTGTAGGGCATATTCTTTATGTTCTCCTTGTTCACTAATGTTGATTACCTAATGAGTTGGTATTAAGGAGGTTGGTTCTGGCAGCTTCTCTGGGGTTTACGGTGTTCCAAACTGACTTGTTCTCTATAATCTAATGCCGTCAATGGTCGTTGCTTAAATACAAATAAATATACCGTACCTTGAAGACTCATTTGCTATGCTAATTGCAACTTTACAATAACTTATCTTCTTGATTCCTAAGTATACTTATATATCTACCAAACCACCCATACCCGTGGCTTAGGCCGTCCCAAACCCATATTGGTTTGGTCAACTAAAATTAGGGCTGGGTACTTTTGTAAATTTCATAACCTAACACGTAATAGAACCTTAGTTTCAGTTCAACACCGAGGAACCTTACTGATACACATTTTTGGTCTTTGTTTACCAGGTATTCTATCATACTGTTGTTGCACCTTGACCACTTTACTTCCAAACTTTTTCTTTAGAATTCATTCGTCTCTTACTTTATCCTATACTATACCGAGAACTTCTGTGGTTTATATCTCTGTCTCCTGCTTCATCATATTCTTTTGTCTGACACTAGTTCTTTTGAATCTCAGTCGTTACTTGATCACTACTTTATCTCTGCACTGCTCTGTATGAACCACTTCTTTCTGAACTCTTTATCTTAAAGTTGTCTTTCACTTTTATCCTGTTCTTAAACTACTTCTGAAGGTCATATGTTCCGGTCCTCTTTCACTATACTTTTATTTACTTCTGAGAGTATCTTGAGGCAACCTACAAGGTACATCTCTGCTATTGTTATCTAACGAGGGTTAAGAGGGTGGGAACTTACCCTGAGGCCTTTCTGATTATGGTGATATGGTTGCACATTCTGTTTACCTATGAGCCTAAGACTCTCATGTATATAAATATCTGATGTCTATTCCTACACTATGGTACTACTTGCTAAAACTGTCTGGTTTGCCTTTTCCAACTTTATTCCTGATCTTTTCCAATTATCGATCTCTACACTTATTCTGCGAACTCCTTCTAGGGCCATGCTCTCCAACAACTTTCTCGTACTACTTCTATATTTATTCTTGTTTAGTCTCTATTGTTTAACCCTCTAGATTCATTATTTTCTTCCTCTAAGTACTACTATACTCTCTTTACTATTATTCCTTAAGAAACTTAACTCTGATACATAGGTTCCTTTCTTGTCTCAGTTCCTTGAACTCCTTACACCTTTACTTTCCTGAAAACTCTATCAACCTCGATTATTTATGACATCTTCTACTAAATCTTTAGTTCAGGTATTACTTTTTACCTAGTCTTTTCCTTTTTAATACCATGAAGCTTTTTACAAGTTGTTCATTACATTCTTGAGAATCGTTCTCCATGGTCTCTACATACTTCTAATTCTTACTTCTTTAAGGATCCCTTGATTCAACGGTGACTTTCAGACTTAGCTCAACTCATCATGGCTTCGATTTATTCTATCACCAATCTGGTTGTCTATCCATCTTGCGATTCGTCTAATCTATCCATTGCTCTACTTTACTGGTTCTCATCTTTACTGGGCTTTAAGTTGGGGGGTGGACATGCGCTCACTGGCTTGGTTAGAGACTTCACTCATTCTTGTTATCTCCAATCTACATTACTCACGTCTCTATAAGTACTGAATATTCTTGAAACTTTTTTGTTTCCTTCTTATTGTTTTCAGATCCTACCTCTTAGGCTCTACACCATGCCATTGAGGTCAATGATGATTCGTTCTTCTGACTACTTTTTAGATTTCTGATCTCTGCTCTTGCTATAATCACGATTATGACACTCTATTCTACCATCCATGTTGGTACTCTTATCACTCCTAAATATCTCCAACTTCACGGGTATATCCTTATATTCTTCTACCAAATTCTACTGACTTGGGCTTATCTATGGGTTCTACGACATTTGGTCTATCTTATAAACTCCTACTGGTCTTGTAGGCCTTGTGCTAATGTGTCTAGATCTTTGGGTTATACCTTCTGAGACTTCCCAAATTCTATTCTAGGTTATCTACCTTTCATGGTTTCCCGTTTCTACTCTTAGAGTAAACTTCCATCAGGTTCTCTTACTGTTATTATATCTATGCTGGTAGGGACTAGAACAAACATTATATATCTTGATGAGTTTTGGTGTCGTCGTTCTGATACTCTGTGTCCTAGTAGAATCTATTTCTTATGTAAGATAGGTATAAGTTGGATTCCATCGAAACAAATTTCTTAACTGGTATCACTAACTGATGGTAAACTAGATAACTCTGAGGCTTATCTTCATCGGATTGCTTAGTTAGGGAAACTAGTCATTTTTCTAACGTCATCCATCTTATTTGCCTACGGGCCTGGGTTTGGGGAATCTAGAATCTCTGCCTTGTCATGGCATTTCCCATCTATAAGAAGCCTTTATGATTATTCCTGATTTCTTGCTTCTTTCTGCCATATGGCTACCATTGGTTATTCGGGGAACTCGCTATCTATACGAGGTGATTATGAGCTATTAGATATACTTGGAAGAATTTTCTGAGAAGGAAATGAATGTAGCTTGAGGGAAAGAAATTTTATTCAGGTCTGCTCGATATTTTACTCTTATTCGGACTTACTATATTCTTCTTCGTTATCCCAAGTTCTAATGTCTTCCAACTTATCTCATTCTATACTTCTATCTATTGACTGTCTATGGTTACTGAAATCGTATGTTCCTTACTTTTTCTTTCTAGTTTTCTCTCTCTCTTTCCTACTTCCATGGGTATTTTTCTTACAATCTTACTATCTGGTTTCATAACTCATTTGTATTTCTGGTAATAGGTCGGAATAGCTGCAAGAAGATTCCTAACTTGGATCTAGAGTAATTTGTTCTCATAAGGAATGCTACTCGAATAATCTAAGAAAGCTTGTTAACCTGTCTGCTAAACTTTGAGGACGTACTCGAGGATCAGATATTGGAGAGGTAGTGCTCTACATACAAGTATCTCAGACATACTATGTATATAAGACCCCAACACTCTACCCACTGCAGTTGCTAACCCCCTAAACCATGCTCTGATACCATCTTTGTAACATCCCCGATTTGGAAGATGTTACCGGCAGAGAATAGGCCATACTATTCCCCTAAGCCTCTAACTTTTGACTGTGAACAATACTGATACTCTTTTCAAATGTAATCTCTCATACGAAACCAATGCCTGGAACTATAACATAATACAAAATAGTTCCCATACGATTAAATATACAAACATCAACTATCTCAATAATTCTATACATGAATAATTATACACATATTTAACATACGAATGTATGGACTAGACATTACTTAACTCGACTGACTCAAATTTTGACTGGTGGACTCAGACCCTCTGGTGACTACCATCAGTAACCGTCCTCCTGAGCTCGTCCTCCGGGAATACATGCAAAACAAATAAACTGGGAGTGGGGGTTAGATCGTCGTACGATCTAAGTGAGTGGACTATAAAACTAAAATATTGTAATAAAATCATTTGGTTCTGAAATCAAAGTCCAGAAATAACTTTATTTGAAAAATCTTTTTCTGCAAAGTTCGTCGGAAATCTCTTTTATAAAACTTATATTTCTGAAATCTGCTTCTGAAAAATGTTTCTAAAATTTGGTCTATGAAAGCTGTTTTCTGAAAAATATTATCTGAAATCTAATATGTCTCTGAAAAGCTTGACATATGGGGCTGTTACATATCGCCGTCCCCCGATACGCCTAACTAGATCCAGAAGTGCAAAATCATGACTTTGGGGCATTACGTATCGCCGTCCCCCAAACCATGTCACTACTGTCCCTGAAACTGGTGGTCTTGGGGCATTACGTATCGCCGTCCCCCAAGCCACTGAACTAGAACGAGGGGTGCAGATCTATGCTACCCTCCAAGCACTGAAAATATGATCTATGGGCATCTGTCATCCCTAGTCCTGAACGAGGATCTTGGGGCGTTACGTATCGCTGTCCCCAAGTCCTTGATATGTGCACATGTTCTCTGTCTGTCAATTCAATGTCTGTACAAGTTACATACTTAGGTGGGATTTTCCCCATGCCTCGAAAATCATAAAATATTTCTGAAAACGTTTCTTTCTCAGTAAAAATCTTGAATCATAAAATTTTTATGAAATGACTGTAATGATAATAAAAATATGGTCTAACGCCCTAAAGCGTAAAATAAGTCTAATATATATATATATATATAAAAAATGAAAATTAATTTAAAATGGTAGTGTCCACTCACTGATTCGGAACTTGCTGGTGATGCCTTGCGATGGTTGCAGAACCGCATCTCCCGATGATAATCTAGAATTAGCAAAATTCGTTAGCACCAAGGTTGCGAATTATATCATTACTTAACAAAATATATTCGTTATTCATGATAACTCATCCTCTCTATGTTACCAATATTTTAGGACGGTCTAATAATTTTTACTACACTCGTTCAAGGATCTCACAAGCTACTTCGCAAAACTCCATATTATGCCCCCTTTCCAAAATATTTCAATGCACCAACACTGACTTTGAAAATTTGGTGCGCTTAATCGGGGGGTTGAATTTGGAGCTTAATTTTAATAGAATACTCGCTTATGTGTCTATTTTATGTTGGCTTTTACGGATCTTGATTTAGATTCCTAGAACTAAAGTTATGGACTGAAGTTCAAGGGCTGTACAACTGGAAAAACTGGGCACAAGGCAGCAGATTCGGACCGGTCTTATCTTAAGTCCAAATATTCTAAATTTGGGATATATTACTACTTTATATGTCTAGTTTATCAAAAAATTTATGCTTTATCAATCGGATATCACAAACTGGACTTACAATTAAATCTTTACAACCTATCCGAAAAGCATCCTAACCCAACACCGTTACTTAACTTTCTTATTTCACCTTGTCATTTAATTCTTCCAATCCAATGACCCCCCAAAAGAATTTTCAATATTATAAGCACTCTTCATAACCTATAAAACATGCTAAATTTCCTAATTTAAGAAATTACCTAGCTTACTCAATTCATCACCAACACTTAAACACTCCTCCAACTTCAAAACTCATCCAATATCACCACTCGAACACAAACCATAAACATTAGTTACCAAGCATAATATCCTCAACAAAATCATTTAAAAATTAACCTAATTACAAGCTTATACTCTTAAACACTTCTCCAAATTACATGCTTTCAACTATGTTAAAGCTAATTAACATTCCCAATTTCTAGGGTTTATTGTGCGAATATGGGGATTTTAATTCTTACTCAAAACTGAAAATTGAAAAGATAGAAAGGGAGAAGAAGCTTACCAAGTTTGGAAATGAAGCTTGAATGGCTCCAAAATGCTTTAAGAAATGGAGATTGGAAAGAAACTTGACATGAAAAGTTTTCCCTCATCACTCTCCACATTTTTATCTCTAGAAGAAGAGGAAATAGTGCCCTTTTTATAGGAAAAAAATGGCTAATTTTTTTTATTGGGCATGAATGGCCAAGATGATGCCACCTGACCAAGTTCTAGATCATCCACGAATTTCACTGTAGCAGAAAACAAATCTCGATTTTTGACCCACTTCTGATTTGAATTTGGAAAAAAGTTCAATGCGAAAGTTGTAGGTCCTCGGTCTAAGCTTTCCGACAATATAAAATTCATAAAAATCAAAGTTTGTATGGAAAGTTAAGGTCCAAATACCCAGGGTTGTCCGTATTGAGTCATAAATAAATTCCGTATCGGAAATACGAGAAATTATCGAATGCTTGAAAAGTAATCCTCTTGAGTCCATACATGCTTAAACATGATTTTTATCGTGAACATATCTCTGATAGCATGATAGTCGTCGGTCTTTGGTAACATACAAGTCGCCCGGATTACCGGATATTACATTAATTGTTTTATTGCTTTCTAGATTATCAAATAAGCGAATCCTCCTATACTTTTTTCCCTTTTACCGTACACAGACGAGAAAAAATATCAATTAATTTATTATGCCCACAATATTCTTGGGTATTGTTGAAAAAAGAGTAATATTTTTTTTCCTAAAGTTATATTAGAGTTCACACTTTTTGGCAATAACAATTTATTCATATACAAAAAATAGTTTTTTTTTTTTTTGAAATAATACACCATCAAACCTTATAATGAGCTTTGAGCCAGTGACTCCCAAACCAGTTGACTTTAGAGCACAAGATGTTAAGACACCCCTACAGACTTAATTGCTCGAATATCAGATGTTAAAAAGAAAAAGTGTCTGATTTCCTTAAACTTTCTTTAACCCATGTAACGAGCTTTGGGCCAGTGACTGCTAGATCAGTTGGCCTTAGGGCACTGAGTTTTAAAACACCCATACACACTTATTGCTCGAGTTAGAGAGGCTATAAAATAGAACTTATTCACCATTTTTTAAAACTAATTCAAGTTTTACCGTTTTACGCGAACAACCACTGCTTGATGAAGCATGATATTTGGTTACTAAGTAAAAATTTATTATTACTATTATCATTTTTTAGCCAACTCAAGCTCTACCATTTTACGCGAACAATCACTGCTTACTGAGGTAGGGTGTCCGATTACTAAGTAAAAACTTGGTTATTTTTTATTTTGTGCATAAAACAATACAAATTCCACTGCCTTTAGGTACTATCTCTAACAAACTAGAGAACTGAATGTTACATAATTTTCACTTACAACCCACGATCATATGTTACCATATATGTTGATAATACCTATCAAATGAGCCTATGGAAATCAAATTTAATCAATATTCTGGAGAATTCACAAGTTTGAATAATTCAAAAGGAAATGAATAAAAATAACTTGTTACGAAATAAATTGAGATGCGTTTCAGAAGTGAAAACTCCTTAAACTGCCATCTCTGAACAACAATTCCACATGGTTGGTAAAAAATTTATTATTAGTTTGTGTGTAGTTTTTTTTTTTTGAATAAAAACACAAAAGAAAATCAACATAAAAATAAGTTTTTTTTTACACAAAAACAAAACAACATAAAAAATATATTTTTTTATATAAAGCAACAATACAATAATAAAAATATTTTTTTAAAGAAAAACATAAAAACAAAAATTATCTAGTCAATTATCTCATCCCCCAACTAAATTGAGACATTATCCCCAATATCTGAAGAAGAAGAAGTAGAGTTTACAAGACATCACATGATTAGTGTGAAATTAACAATTGAATATACTACTATTTAAAAAAAGAAAGGTTACAAATTATGATCCACGTCCACTTTACGCTTATTGCCACGATTGTTATTAGACCAGTCCAACTTGGAAAGAATTGGGTCAATTCTTGGTTCATAGGCTAAGAGTTGGTCAATTAATTCATTTGCTTTTTTTGCAGTTATGATGATATCTTTTGCTGGTATTGAAATGAACCTGAGTCTTTTAGCATCTTCAAGAAATACAAAAAGAAAATCGAAGAAATGATCTACATTTAATAGTTCAATAAGTTTTCAGTGAATATTCACATTTGCCCATGACGCAATTGTGAATATTTCTTCAACGTGCTAAGTAGTGATGGCAAAAATCCCCGCGGGGATGGGGGCCCGAAGTTTAGGGGCGGGTATTTAGCTATCTTTTTTTAAAACGGGCCGGGTGCGGGTATAATTTTTAATACCCGTTAGGTATACGGGCCGGGTACGGGTATAAGACTTTCTAACCCGTACCCGCTCAATAAACCCGTTTGACTTTAACTTTTTAATTATTAATTTTTTTGTCAAAATAATTAATTACTTATTAAATAAAAAATAGGAAAAACATAATTTATTTGTTCAATTTAATATAATATTTCTCTTTATTTTGAAGATGAGATCTCCATCAATATTAATTAATTATTCATTTCATTTTGTTTTGTTTTAAAGATGAGATTTCTACCGCATTAGTATTTATTTGGTAATTTATGTATTTTTCTTCTTTATTTAAGTACTAAAGTAAATTTAAATCTACGGTTATTAATTTAATATTTTTTATTTTATATCTATTTGTTCCAATAATTTTTTAATTGATTTTTTTAAAAGCATAAAAAAAATAAATAAAAGGGGATAGGGGATGGGGACAGGTATATTTTGTTCTATACGGGGAATCCCCGACCCGTACCCGCATGAGTGACAGGTCGGGATCGGGGATGTTATATACCACACGGTTACGGGTGCGGGTATTGACATCTCCGCCTCATACCCGGCCCGTTGCCATCCCTAGTGCTAAGCCCACCTATTAAAGCAATAAAAACGTCAACATGAATAATTATTTCAGTAAGTCTTTCAGACTTACTTGAGATAATATTTCTTCTCCATTTTTTTTTTCTGATGAGGTTTCCGTCTACCAAAGTTTTTGGGATGATCCCCAAAACTTGACTGCCTTATTCGTACATGACTTTTGAAACATATCCGATCAATCCAAGATTGTCACTGGCATATACTAAGTGCATGTTTCTTTCAACCATAACCCTACCCAATTCTTTTGCGGTCTCGACAAATTCCGATTTAGTTCTAGAGCTAGATCCATAAAATATACAGATGTTAGTGGCTCGTCATCTTGAAGTTTTCTTAATTTTTTACACTCTCTCCAATTTGGATGAGTCGGAGAGAAATGACGAGTTGTATTTATAGATCCTGAAAATGATGAGTAATAAAGACACTAGTATCTACAAAATGACAATTGTCAGATAAACAATAAAGTAGATTGTGAAAGTCAAAAAGGTTATATACTGTCAGAAAAATTAAAGTAAAGGAAATCAAAAAAGTAAATTAAATTAAATTGAAACAATAATTATCAAACAATAAATTGAATCAATATGTACTGGTAGTTGTGATTGTGACTCACATCTTCCTTTAGTTTTACATCCAGTAACGGCATAAACGCCCTCTATTGGTCGAAGATATATTCCCTACCATTTTTCTTACAAATTAACATAAATGGTATTTTAAAGTCAGATTCCCGATACTATATTGTTGTCTTTCTTTTTGAAATTATGTATGCAAATTGTGAATCACTCTATGAACATGTCCACTAGGAAGCGTCTCAAGAGACAATGATATATCATCTAAAGATTACTTACTCAAGCCATTTCTAATGAAATGAATTTTATCTTCACGATTGTCAAACATCATTCCTAAATAACGAAAACGGGTGTTGCATGTCCACCGTACATATTTGTAACAAACACCACCTAATTGTTTAGCTATGTGTTTCTTAGCATTGTGCTTTTCCCTAAAACATGCATGTAAGAAATAAAAGAGTCAGATAACTCACCTACCAAGCGAACCATTGCTTCAATTACCCAACGAATATCACTAGGAATACCATTGATCATAAGAAGCCTCATTCTTTCGGTGCGTGCTTTGTAAACTTTCATCAGAGTAATTTTGGGAAGATAAGGAAAATATTTGTGGAGTTTTGTAAAAGTTTTTTCATGCCTTAATTTTAGGAAACTGAAAGAACCGACTTACAGTCACAAAGTATTGTTATCCGCTATTTAACTGATGTGTCTCTGACAAAAAGAAAAAAATGATGAAAAAACACGAGAAAAAAATAGAAATTAGACAAAAAAAAGAAAATAAAGAAATAAAATAATAAATTATAATACATCAATCACAGCACACTGGGTTGAAAGAAAGAAAGATTCTTGATAATTTGAAAACTCCAAAAATAGTTTCAAACGTTGTCCATTTACTTTGAAGATATCACCATCCCTAGGATTCTCAACGTCAGTAGCTCCATATGGGTAAACATGTTTCACAATAAATGGGCCACTCCATTTGGATTTTAATTTTCCAGGAAATAAATGAAAATTAGAATTATAAAGTAAATTTTTTGACCAATTTCAAATTTTTTGTGAAATTCGACTATCATCAAAGGCCTTAGTTTTAGATTTAAGAATCATTCATTAACTCTTCAAGTTCATTTAATTGCAGTTTGCATTCATGACTGACATTTTCAAAGTTTGAATAGAAAGCTTTAAAAGCTCAAAATGCCTTATGCACAAGTTCTACATGCAAATGACAAGATTTTTCATAAATTAGACGATAGAGAGATATTCCCAAAGACATTTTGAAAGCTGTACGATATGCCCAAAGTGCATCGGTCAATCGAAAAGACCAATTTTTACGATTTGGTTGACCTTTTTTTCCAAAATTTATTTGATTTCCTAATTTGCTAGTTCAACTTGACCATTTGTCTAAGGGTGATAAGAGGCAAAAACTTTATGTGTAATACCATATTTTTCAATTAAAAACTCAAAACTTGTTACAAATTTTTTTACCTCCATCACTTATAATGACCCGAGAGATTCCAAATCGACTTAAAATATTTTATTCTAAAAATTTAATCACAATTTAGTGATCATTGTTTCGATAAGGAACCACTTCATCCCATTTTGAGACATAATCGACCACAACTAAAATATATAAAAATCCAAATGATGGTGGAAATGGACCCATGAAATCTATTCCCTAATAATCTTAATTTTTACACTCTCTCCAGTTTGGATGAGTCAGGAGAGAAATGACGAGTTGTATTTATAGATCCTGAAAATGATGAGTAATAAAAGACACTAGTATCTACAAAATGACAATTGTCAGATAAACAATAAAATAGATTGTGAAAGTCAAAAAGGTTATATACTGTCAGAAAAATTAAAGTAAAGGAAATCAAAAAAGTAAATTAAATTACATTAAATTGAAACATAATTATCAAAAAATAAATTGAATCAATATGTTATGGTAGTTGTGATTGTGACTCAAATCTTCCTTAGTTTTACATCCAGTAACGGCATAAACGCCCTCTATTGGTCGAAGATATAATTCCCTACCATTTTTCTTACAAATTAACATACATGGTATTTTAAGTCAGATTCCCGATACTATATTGTTGTCTTTCTTTTTGAAATTGTGTATGAAAATTGTGAATCACTCTATGAACATGTCCACTAGGAAGCGTCTCAAGAGACAATGATATATCATCTAAAGATTACTTACTCAAGCCATCTCTAATGAAATGAATTTTATCTTCACGATTGTCAACATCATTCCTAAATAACGAAAACGGGTGTTGCATGTCCACCGTACATATTTGTAACAAACACCACCTAATTTTTTAGCTATGTGTGTTTCTTAGCATACGTGCTTTTCCCTAAACCATGCATGTAAGAAATAAAAGAGTCAGATAACTCACCTACCAAGTGAACCCTTGCTTCAATTACCCAACGAATATCACTAGGAATACCATTGATCATAAGAAGCCTCATTATTTCGGTGCGTGCTTTGTAAACTTTCATCAGAGTAATTTTGGGAAGATAAGGAAAATATTTGTGGAGTTTTGTAAAAGTTTTTTCATGCCTTAATTTTAGGAAACTAAAAGAACCGACTTACAGTCACAGAGTACTGTTATCCGCTATTTAACTGATGTGTCTCTGACAAAAGAAAAAAATGATGCAAAAACACGAGAAAAAAATAGAAATTAGACAAAAAAAAAGAAAATAAAGAAATAAAAATAATAAATTATAATACATCAATCACAGCACACTGGGTTTGAAAGAAAGAAAGATTCTTGATAATTTGAAAACTCCAAAAATAGTTTCAAACGTTGTCCATTTACTTTGAAGATATCACCATCCCTAGGATTCTCAACGTCAGTAGCTCCATATGGGTAAACATGTTTCACAATAAATGGGCCACTCCATTTGGATTTTAATTTTCCAGGAAATAAATGAAAATTAGAATTATAAAGTAAATTTTTTTGATCAATTTCAAATATTTTTTGTGAAATTCGCTATCATCAAATGCCTTAGTTTTAGATTTAAGAATCATTCATTAACTCTTCAAGTTCGTTTAATTGCAGTTTGCATTCATGACTGACATTTTCAAAGTTTGAATAGAAAGCTTTAGAAGCTCAAAATGCCTTTGCACAAGTTCTACATGCAAATGACAAGATTTTTCATAAACTAGACGATAGAGAGATTCCCAAAGACATTTTGAACTGTACGATATGCCCAAAGTGCATCGGTCAATCGAAGAGACCATTTTTAACGATTTGGTTGACCTTTTTTTTCCAAATTTTATTTGATTTCCTAATTTTCTAGTAGTCAACTTGACCATTTGTCTTAGGGTGATAAGAGGTAAAAATTTATGTGTAATTCCATATTTTTCAATTAAAGACTCAAAAAACTTGTTACAAAATTTTTTACCTCCATCACTTATAATGACCCGAGAGATTCCAAATCGACTTAAAATATTTTATTCTAAAAATTTAATCACAATTTAGTGATCATTGTTTCGATAAGGAACCACTTCATACCATTTTGAGACATAATCGACCGCAACTAAAATATATAAAAAT
This sequence comes from Zanthoxylum bungeanum, assembly GCA_019454045.1. Taxonomy (NCBI): domain Eukaryota; kingdom Viridiplantae; phylum Streptophyta; class Magnoliopsida; order Sapindales; family Rutaceae; genus Zanthoxylum; species Zanthoxylum bungeanum. Next base: position 40,402 of record SKCR01044623.1, read on the forward strand.
CCAAATGATGGTGGAAATGGACCCATGAAATCTATTCCCTAATAATCAAAGATTTTGATGACAAAGATGAGATTTAAAGGATCATGTTTCTTTTAGGAAAAAATCCAAACTTTTGATAATTTTCACAAGTTTTGCAACAAGCATATGTATCTTTCAATAAAATGGGCCAATAATATCCATACTACAAGATTTTTGCACATGCAATAACTAGATGAGATTCGAGTTGGGATTGACTCTCATTTATCAATTTTGATAATAGTGTTGGGGTTTTTGCTACGGAAGTGCGGTTTAGGCGAAATCATAATTTTAAAATTTTTAAACTTATCCAATGAATTATTCGATCTCATATACCAGTAATTTATTCATATTTCACTAAATATATTTTTCATTATCAAATAACGACATAATAAATTACGAAAACACTGTAAAACATTTACGAAAAATGATTTTTTGCAAACCGCGTAGAATGTGTTTCCTACTAAATCGACTACTGGAGACCCATTGGGATTGGTCCGGTCAGTCCAACAGTACCCGGTCAGTTCATGGTCTGACCAAACAGTGACCATTCACTGTTTGATCAGTCTGTACCCGGTAAGATCGTAATTCACCCGGTAACATCGTTTTTTTTCATGGTTTTCGTGTATTTTCACTCTGAAATAATTTTCGGAAATTATTCCAACACCCAATAAATATTCAATACATCCAAATATCATATTTTTCATCACCAAAAATATGATTTTTCTAGATCTAATATGTACAGAAAATAATTAATTTTTCATGTCAAAAATCCAATTTTCATCATTAATCAAATTAATATCTACACCAATCAAAGTAATCACACATGAATCACTCAAGAAAATTTCTAGGCATTACAAGAGTGGTCATAACACTCTAGAATGACAATAAAGTTATCAAATAGAAATTAAGCTTATATTACACTAATATAACTCAATATAAGTTCATACATACTTCTAATCTCTGAATCCATCAATCAAACACAAAGCCCTAAATTTTTAGGGAGAAAATAATCACTATATATTTTATAAGAATCTCTACATCACATGTAATCCATAAAATAAGTAGAACAATTTCTATTATAAAGAATAACTAAAGATTACCTTTAATCTCCAAGTATTATTCAAGCTTGTCTTTTTGTTGGATTTATTCTTCTCTAAAATGCTTAGAGTGTTTTGTTATACTTTGGTGGCTGAGGTTTGAAAAATATTTCCCTTTTTATACTACAAGGTGGCATGAATCAATGGTAAAAAGTCAATTTTGCTTCAATTTTTATCTAATAGAAAAGCTTGATAAATAAGCTATACACTTGGCTTTATAATTAACATATATTACTTTAATATATATTAAATAATAAATAAGCTTATTACACTTGTATAGTAAAAGTGTAAATTATCTAATTCATTAATTAGGTTAATTATTAACTTACTTTACAAGTGTCAAGCCACCATTTGGTAATAAATGTGTATCTAATCTAATTTTGTATCAAATAAAAATACACATTAAAATGACAAAAGCTTGTTTTTATTATTTACTGATTAAATGATTCAAATTACCTAGTATAATCCGATAAAATATTATAAATAATATGTATTATTCATAACACATTGTCCCAGTGCTCAACGAGTACACTTCATATTATGAGACTCTCTAAGTTCATGTTTATCCATCATAGAATCCAATTTCATGTCCATAATTCACCCACTCATTAATTATGACGACCACATATAATATTGTTGAACTATACAAGTCGAGGTCATCGCATACATATAATCCATCGGTCACATGTATCCATATTATACCAGAGACATTAAATCTCTAAGGTATAATATCATCGACTTATAAATTTATGATCTCTTAATAAATTTCGGAACTCGCTTCCGTAATGTACCACGGTGATGAATTTAATAAATCACAAACACATGAAAGATACATTTTCCTTATACACAGGACATATGTATTCTATCTTGACACTCACCAGATATCCTGAGCATCAATCTACATCCAACGAACATGCGGAGGGCTGACCTAAATAGGTCGGTGATGTGACGACCATCAAAATATGGAGGATAACTCATATATCCAGCATGATATCTCAAGTCAAATAAAAACTATGATACTCGATTCGAGAAGATTCTTATTCACGTTGGTATACCATCTATTAAGAATATTCAATGAGTCATTAAGTATTTATCCGCTATAAAGACCTAAATATCTATATAAGTCACACCAGACTTATGGTTCATTGTGATAAACTATCGGACCAAGTCTCGATATACAACATGTACTGGTCTCAACAGATTTCACTAACTGACCCGTGTCAGTAAATCTTGACTAGGACTTTATTTGAATGAATCTCTAGTAGCAACACCTTCCAATGTCAATTATACACCTTGTTTGTAATTGTGTACTAAATATATATTCTCTCGGGTCTTTGTCTTATATATACATCACTAAAACGTCTTTTAGTTTTAACCTAATCCAAATTAGATTGAATATATATATATATATATATATATATGACAAGAGGTTCTACCATAAATAGATAATATTATGGAAAAAGTAATTATTCATATTCATGAATCAGTCATAATTAGGATCCAGATTGGTTCTTGGAGCACTAATCCAACATATAGTTATTGCAGACTTTTTAGACACAATTTATGTATGACTTACTCATTTACTATCGGAGATAGGGTAGATAATATCTACTTCAAGAAGTTTAAGAAATTTTATTTTTACCACTTCTTTCAAGTGAAGGTTTAATCTTCTTTACGGTTGACGATATATTCTGGCATTATCTTCTATATGTATTCTATGTGTGCAGATCAATGGGTTAATGCTTTTTATATCTTTCAATGTCCATCCAATTACCAGTTTATGTTCTCTCAACACATTTATCAATTTACCTTCTTAATTACTTTTAGGGATGAAGAAATTACCACATGATAATTTTTTTCATCTCAAAGAAATGCATAATTTAATCATTCTGGCAAAGTGTTTAATTCTAATTTGGGTGCTTCTTCATGTTTCTTTTCTTCAAGTGTTCATAGTTCCTTAAGATTTTGCTTCTCTCCATCGTCTTTCAGTACCTATGTAGAATCAAGTAAAGAAAAATCATTAGAAATATCTAAATCTAATTGCGTACTTGATTCAAGAGAATTAGTTGTACAAATTTCCATAAGGTCAGATTCACTCCCCTGAATATGTTCCTCCAAAATTGGTTCAATTAAATCCATGCTCTCGTTTTCAATGTCCTCACTATATGATTTCTTGCATATATTAAAATATTAAGCTCTAACGTCATGTTTCCAAAAGACATATTAATGATTACATTCCTGTAATTAATTAAAGTATTAGCTGTTGTTAAAAATGGACGACCAAATATTACAGGATTTGGCTTGTAACTGTCTACTACAGATTGTGTTTCCAAGACAATAAAATCTACAGGATATATGAATTTATCAACTTATAATAACACATTCTCTACAGTTCATTTGGGTACCTTAACTGATCATTTTTTCCAAAATTTATTTGATTTCCGTATTTACTAGTTCAACTTGACCATTTATCTGAGGGTGATAAGAGGTAGAAACTTTATGTATAATTCCACATTTTCATTAAAGACTCAAAAGACTTGTTACAAAAGTGTTTACCTCTATAAATTATAATGGACCGACGGATTCCTAATCAACTTAAAGTATTTTTTTAAAAATTTAATCATAATTTTATGATCGTTATTTTGACAAGGAATCGCTTCAACCCATTTTGAGACGTAATCGACTACAACTAAAATATATAAAAAAATCCAAATGACGTTGGAAATGGACGCATGAAATCTTTTCCCCAACAATCAAAGATTTTGATGAAAATGATGAGATTTAAAGGCATTATATTTCTTTTAGAAATGGATCCCAACTTTTGACAATTTTCACAAGTTTTGCAGCAAGAATGTGTATCTTTAATTAAGGTAGGCCAATAAAAATCAACACTGTAAGATTTTTGCAATGGTTTTTTAAATGAGAAATGACCTCTGCATGCTTCTGGATGAAAAAATTTAACAACACTACTTATCTTATTGTCCAGTATGCATCGTCAGAAAATATAATCAGGGAATAAATTGAATAGATATGGATTATACCAATATAATCTTTTGATTTTGGTTAAAAATTTCTTCTTGTCTTGATGGCTTAAATCCGAGGGTATTTTTCCTGATGCAAAAAATTGACAATATTAGCATACCAAGACATTATATTTATAGAAAATAAAAAATATCAGGAAAATAGTAATTGATAGGAGTTATGTCAATTGATGACTCATTCATGAGTCTCGATAAATGATCTACAACTGCATTCTCTGCTCATTCTTGTCCTTGATTGTGAGATTGAATTATTGAAATAACAAAATCTACCATAGTAATATTGGCTTTGAATCTTGTTTAGACATCAAATATCTAACTGCAACACGATAAGAATAAACAACGGTTGATGAACCAATTAAATATGATCGAATTTGTCCAATGTAAATATTATAACACGTAGTTATTTTCCTATGGTAATGTAATTCATTTGTGCACTGTTTAAAGTCCTACTTGCGTAATAAATTGCATATGGCTTACTGTAGGAGCGAATCAGGGTTTACCGCTATGCCTATGATGCTCGGCGACCATGACACTATTGGGCTCGCAGCCCGTAGAGAGTACGAAGTAGCCCGCGAGGGACTAAACCGAGAATAAAGGAGTCACCACCCAGTGTGAATTAGGAAAAGATTTAAGGCTGCACTCACCCCTCGCAAGGGAAGACCTCAAACCGTTGGGTTCGGAATGGTCCCTTACTTATGCCAGTATTATGAACGGGTTCACACAACGGTATAGCCAAGTCTTAATGCAATTCATACATAAAAGCGAATAAAAATGTAATAACATACCCAAGCAAATAATAATCACAATAACACGATTCCAAAAGCATATTAAATTAAGAAGTACGAGATGCAATAACGAAAATCAATCAAAAGCGAGAAAAACGTCGATAAATAAATAGCAAAAAAAATGGGGGTTAATCACGCATGTATGAATATTTCCCGAGTGGCATGTGGAGTTGTATCCCAAGTATAAACCGCACTACCCTCCATTCAGATTCGGCTATGAAATTTACGTATAGATTTCCATCCGATATACCACAAGGATAATAATATACATAATCATCAACATGAACAAAAATAAACAAAGTAATAAAATAACGATAAATAGACAAAAAGATAAATAACAAAATAAAGGCGAAATAATAAAATAACGATAAATAGGCAAAAAGATAAATAACAAAATAAATGTGAAATAATGCAATAACAATAAAAGTAAATAAAATACAAAAATAAATAAAGAAATGCCAAAGAAAGAAAAAGTGTGACCAGAAATTTGGCCGTCTTTGATGTAGGACTTCGCATACCCGGCTGGACGTATTTCACGTCCAGCCAGGCGCGCAGCGTCCGGAACTATATGATAAATATGGTAAGGGTGCCCTCAGGTCTTACCTTTTAAGTTGCTTTCTCGGAAGTGCGTTAGGCCGTCGCCGGAAGGATCAAAGCTTGGTTCATTGTTTCTGGTTCGCCGTTCGCTATTTTCTGGTTACTGTTTTCTGGTTGCTGTTTTACTATTTTCTGGTTGTTTTTTTTTGGTTGTTTTGGCTTCTGTTTTTGGTTGTTTTTGCTGCTATTTTGGTTGTTTTGGCTACTATTATTTGGTATTTTGGGCTGCTTTTTTTGCTATTTTTTGGTGCTTTTTTTGGTGTTTTTGGGCTGCTGTTTTTGCTACTGTTTTCACGATGATTGGGCTGCTGTTTTAGGTATTTTTTTGGGCTGTCATTTTGGTGCTGTTTAGCCACTGGTTTCACATTTTTTCTTCTGGTTTTCTCTCTCGATTTGTGGTTATTTTTCTTCTCGGTTTATTGTTGCTTTTTCTGGGTTATTTTTGGTGTTTTGGTGATGGTTTTTGGTGATGGCTGGTTTCGGTGATTTGGGTTTAGGTGGTTTCTTGGTGATGGTAAGAGTTTTGTTGTTTTGGTGTTTGGTTTCGTGATGCTGTTTTGGTGTTTGTTGTTCGGTGGTTGTTTGGTTGTTTGTCTCTTGTTGTATTTCCGGTGGTAAGAAGAAGAAGAAGAAGATGAGCCTAAGGTTTGTTTGTTGATGTTGTCGTCCAAGCCTCCCCCACTTTGATGATTTGGTCTCTCTTTTATAATGATTTGGAGGGTTCTCTAAACAAGGAAACAAATCATATTGATTTGGGAGATATTTTCTTAAATTATTTTGGGAACACAATCTCACAAATTTGGTGATGAGAATATCCCAAATCTTGTTAAGTTGGATGGGATCCCAAAATCTTGTTAAATTGGAAAGTGTTGATGAGGGAATTTTGACATGTGAATTGCATGGAATTTTATCTATTTGGGAAGATTTGGGCGTGCATGAGAGGTTTTCATGGGCCTATGGGCGTGTGCATGGTGGGTTGCATGGGCTTTGGGCCGTGTTGATGGGCCGAAGTTGAAGGGTGCTAGGGCGTGTCTGAGGCTAAGGTTTGAAGTAGAAACTGACTGAGCGAATCCGAGGCTGGCTAGAGAGTCCGAATCCACTTAAGAGTTATAAGTGGTGATGCTAAACCGATGTCAATAAGACACATTTCGATTTTCTGAGGCCTGTTGTCTTGGCCAACAGCTATCAATGGATGTCAGAGAGAAGTAGCGTGATGTATACTCAAGCTTTTCAAAGCACAATAATGAGATGTGAGATATGTGAGGGTAATCACCCAAGTGATCATCACACGTTCAACTACAATCCAAGGTGGAAAAAACCATCAGAATTTTACATGGCATAACAATAAAGGTCATGCATATCCCACTGAATCATATTATCCTTTTTATCCATAGCAAGTTTAAGAATTTCCTCAAGAATCAAAACCATCTATAGATGAACTGCTTTTGTCAACGGTCGAGCTGAACAAGCTTGTCACTAAGCTGGAAAAGGAAAGTGCGAAGAATAATGTAACGCCTGGTAATATCGACTACTGTTACGAGGTGAAGTGAGTGTAACATAAATTATATATGAACACATATACACTCATGACTTGACCTTGGGGACAATCGTTATATTGCTCGAAATTCTGATACGAAATTATACGATGTTCTATTCCGAATAGGCTATGGTGTTCGACCCATAACTTTCTCATATGAACTTCAATTTCTATGGATTTTATATCTATAGAAAGCTGAGATTGATACCTACAGCTTCCGCATTGAATATTTTTCCAAAACCGAAACAAAAATAGATTGAAAATGTAGATAAAAATCTAGATGAATAGTACCCGAGGATGAGTCTAGAGAATTCTCAAAACTTCTCAATCTTTCCAATTTTATTTCATTAAATTATACATTAATGTATCAAACAAGCCCTAGTATAAATATATGGTACTATTCACACTTTCATGAGAGAAAAAGAAAGAGGAGGAGAAACGTGAAAGAAATGGAGAAGAAGAAAGGAAGAAGAAGAAGAAAGGAGAAGAAAAGAAGGGGGAAGAAAATACAATCCTCCCATATCAAGCCAAGAAGAGAAGTAATAGGCTTAGAAAGCTTGGAAGATGAAGAAGAATCAAATTAGTAGAGGCAAGATATCTTGACCCAAACTTGAAATGTTGAGTTTTGATTTTATTGATGCTTTGCTAGTGATATTGGCATATTAAGGATTGCATTTAGGTGGATAATAAAATAGGAAACTAATTGTATTATGAAATGGCCAATTCATGGAAATCTTAGATTTTAGGTAATTTGAGAATTATGAGATTAAGGGGTTGTTGTGGTAATAATATTTTGGAATATGAAGTATGAATATTGAGATTTAAGAGTCGATTGAGTAAAATTGTGTTATAGAAGTGTCAGAAGTGGTATGAGAAAGATAGACATGAGAGTTGATGATAAGCCTTGAAAAATATCCCAACGTCGCGACGCTAAACGTCCAGCGACGCGTACTGGAAATTTTTTCATTTTCGTTTATGGAATCGAGAGCATCACGACGCCCAAGACCATGCATCGCGACGCGGAGATAGAAATTCTCAGTGGTTCTTCAGCATGCGTGAGCGTTGCGACACCCAAGGGGCAGCGTCGCGATGCATGATCAATAATTTCCCCAAATTTGTTTTAAATCATTCCATCTTCACCTTAACGTGTTAGAGGCCACCCTAAGGGCCTCATATCAGTTCGTGTATACATCTTACATCGTGATATAAATACGTTATGCCTTGAGATAATAATATAAGTGCTTGAGTAGATAAACTTAGTTTAATTCTAAATATGTTCCCCAGCCCACTTTCTAATCAAAGTTATCAATTATATATCATCGCAGGAACCAGAGTTTCCTTCATCAAGTAAGTAATGCCAACCAGATTCCAAATCAATGAGTGGACACTCTCTTTCTATGCTGATTTTTCTTTGTAATGTTTTAAGTACAGACTTACTTTTCTTAACATAGGGCGTTAGCCAGAATTTTATTACAGATGCTTTCAGATAATGATGTTTTAGAAAGATTGATTTTAATAACATGATTTTTGAGATTTTTGGAGGCATGAGGGAAAAAACCACCTCGGTATGTAACTTATGGAATTGATGGATGACATGTACACATGTAGAGGACTGAGGGGACGAAGATACGTAACGCCCCCAGATCATAGTTCAGGACTAGGGTTGACAGATGACGCTAGATCCTAGTTCAGGGTCAGGTAGTAGCATAAATCCGCATTCCTAGCTCTAGTTCAGTGGCTTGGGGGATAACGATACGTAACGCCCCAAGACCACTAGTTAGGTGTATGGGGGGACGGCGATACGTAACGCCCCTATCCGTCAGGTTTTCTTTTCAGAGACAAATTTCAGTGATGGATTTTCAGAGAATAAGTTTTTAGAGATACAGTTTTTAGAAATGATAGTTTTCTAAAAGAGTTTTAGAAGGAAAAGTTAGTTTTACAGAAATAGTGTGTTTCCAGTTAAAGAAATAGTTTTCAGAAAAATGATGGTTTTCTGGTGACAGTTTCAGTTTTATAACCATGAGTTTTAGTTAAAGCACATTCATTTTTGTTTTAATCGTCCACTCACTTAGATCGTTCAAATGATCTAACCCCCCCACTCCCAATGTTTTTTGCAGGTTAGATGAAAGACAAGCTCGAGAGGATGGATACTGATGGCAGTCACTAGAGGGTTTGGTCCACCAGGTCGAGTCATAGTCCAGTTCAGTTAGGATTAAAACATGTCATGTAACTGAAATGTTATATAATAAATACTATATGTGTAATGCATTTTAAGTGTTCACTGTCAGAGTTCTATTGTGTAGTAAAAATGAGTATTTAGTATAAGAAGAGTTATGAAACTATGATAATATATTTGGGCATTGGTTCCATATGTAAGTTATACTAAAGGAGTGACTTTAGGAGCTCTCATCTCTGAAAAAGGAGCAGATAGTTCTAGGGCAGAAGTGGTTGTCTCCAAGACTTGTTTGGCTGACCATAAAATATCTTTAGCGGCCCCTTCAACACGCTGGGATGTTCCTGAAATAATTACAGCTTTTGTCAGCTCCGGAACTCTAATCACATATTGACTAGTTCCTTCTTGAGGAGTTATAGAAATCTCAAGAATGAGCTACGAACTTGTAGAAGTGTCTACCACTAGAGCACTCATGAGTGGTTCTGCCTCGGGAAATTGACGACATACTCCAGGATATATGACACCTGAGAAAACATTGTTAGAAAGACCACTTTAGAGAGCTCCTCATTAGCTTTTTCAATTGCCTCCCTTCTAGCAATCAAAACGACTCAGATCCTCCTTGGTCGCCATCTCCCGAGCCACTTTAAATAAAAATAGATAAGTTAAGAATTAGAATTTAAAAGTCTTAGATACACAAATATATTTAACACCAACCCAAACTACCTTAAGTGGGTTCCTCGTGCAGTTTGATATGAATCAAAAAGGCTTGCATGCCTTTTGAGTACTCTTCTTCTTCTCCGGAGGAGAATCTTTTTTCTCCGGATAGCCTTTAAATTTCTTGCTCATTCTTTGCTTTGTTTGGAAACCACTATAGCACTCGAAGCTGCCTTTAAGCTTTCTAAAGCTTTATGTAACATCTGGTAATCCGTGCGACTTATGCGTTACCAGAGACCGACGGCTATCAAGTTATCGGGGATATGCACATGATAAAAATCATGTTTAAGCATGTATGGATTCAAGAGAATTATTTTTCGGGCATATGATAAATTTCTTATATTTCCGTTACGGAAATTATTTTAAGATTCAATACGGACAGCCCAGGGTATTTAGACCGTAAATTTCTCATAAGAACTCCAATATTTTTGAAATTTTATATCGCCGAAAATCTCAGACCGTGACCTACAACTTTCGCGTTGAATATTTTTACAAATTCGAATCGGAAGTGGGTCAAAAATTAAGATTTGTTTTCTACTATAGTGAATTTCATGGATGATCTAGAACTTGATGAGGTGGCACCATCTTGGCCATTCATGCCCAATAAAAATCAGCCACTTTTTGCCCATAAAAAGGGCACTATTCCCTCTTCTTCAAGAGCTAAAAAAAACATAGAGAGTGAATGTGGAAAGCTTTTCATGTCAAATTTCTTCCCATCTCCATTTCTTATGGCATTTTGAGCCATTCAAGCTTCAGTTCCGAGCTTGGTAAACTTCTTCTTCCTTTCTATCTTTTTAATTTTTAGTTTTGAGCAAAAGAATTTAAAGCCCCAAATTAGCACTATATAAACCCTAGAAATTGGGATTGTTAAATTGGCTTTAATTTAGTGGAAAACATACATTTTGGAGAAGTGTTTTAGGAGTATAAGCTTGTAATGAGGTCAATTGGTAAATGATTAGGTTGAGTATATTATGCTTGGTAATTAATGTTTATGGTTTGTGTTTGGGTGGTGATGTTGGATGAGTTTGAAGTTTGAAAGAGTGTTCAAATGTTGGTGATGGGCATGGAAGTTGATTGTTTTGAGAAATGTCCAAATGAATGAAAAATCCTAAAAGTTGAGCTAAATGGAGTTATGATATTAGAAAGTAATATTTGATTATGGAATGTTAGTTTAGTATGTAGTTACTTGAAATTTAAGGAATTGTTGAGTAAATGTTGTAGTATGGAAGTGTTAGCATGGATTGTAATATGATGTTTTGTGCAATAGATGAACATGCAGAAGCAAAAATAGAATCCTGGAAAACTGTCTCGCATCGCAATGCTGAAAGGCTTTGCGTCGCGACGCGCAAGGGAAAAATGACAGCACACCTCTGGACATAGTTCCTCGCGACGCGTGGCACAAATCTTTTCCGAATCAATTTTAAATCATCCCAGTTCCACCCTAGCATATTAGAGGTCGCCTTATAGGTCTCGTATCAGTTCATATATATATTTTACATCGAGACACAAGCACGATAAGCCTTGTAGATAAAACATATTAGTGTATTAATAAGCTTAACTAAGTTCTGAAGCTCATTTTATAACATTTATACTAATCAAGTTTCCGATCATAGATTATCCACAAGAACCACAACCTTCTTCGATGAGAGGATTCAGTGCCAGCCAAAATTTCAAATCTGTGACTTGAGGAACCTTTTTGTAGTATTCCTTCGGGATCAGATCCATCAAACCCGGAGGAATAGTCCATTCACTGGCATACTTCTTGACCATCACCCAATTACTGATCGTACCAGTCTCGATCCATCGATGGGTAACCTTTGGGTCCAGCTTTCAAGTAATACAAGTAGAGAAACTCATAAAGGGAGAAAAATGATCGTCCATCAGCAGCATGTTGACGGCCCACAAGGCTTGTGACCCTAAGAATAAGGAAAGGTTCATTTGAAGTGGTGATATATTCATCACCGATAAGAACTCCAAAATAAGGAGATGAATGAGAAATGTTAGATATTGCACATATTGCTTAAAAATAGGATCTCATCTTAGCCAATACCTTGAGGGATATATAAATCCCCACCATATTGTTAGGGGATTGTGGGCTGAAGCTGGCACGCAAGAAAAATGAAATTGAGAATAATTGTTAGTTTATGAGGTGTTGCCTACCATATAACAAATAATTAGGAGGCTTAGCCTACGATATAACAATATAATAATAATTAGGAGGCTTAGCCTACCATAAATATTATCAATAAAATAAAGCAATGAGACGCAGATTTAACGTTGTAAAACCCTCAATGTGAGGGAAACATATACGGGCAAAAGTAGAAGGATTTTACTATGGTGGAAAGAATTTTACAACCTCTCTCTAAACACAAGAACTCTCTTAGAATAGGAGAATGACAACTCTCTCACAAACTCTTAAGAAGAAACTATATTTTCTCTCATAGAATACAGAGGATTTGGTTGAGAATGGGATGAAGAAAATAATGAAATGAAGCATCTATTTATATGCATGAGATTCACTGTGCAAATAGTGAATTCTAATTTTTTATTATTTTCTTTTTAAGCATGTGGGACCTACCCAAAATAAATAATTATTTTTTTCTTTTGCTTTTCGGTGGCTTTCGGTGGATGTCACTTTTGCTTGACTTGAACAATTCCCCCACTTGGAAACTTGATTGAGAACCAATCAGTTTCCACACTATCCTTTCTACTTTGTCGTCTTCAAGCTGCTTACGTTTCTGCTAAGCCATAAGAGGATCTAAACCATGCAAACTTTTCTACATTGATAGGCTTGGTCATTATCTCTGTAAGGTTCTCATTGGTGTGTACCTTCAACAAGTTCACACTCATTTCTTCCACTACTTCACGAATAAAGTGGTATAGTACCCCTATATGCTTCATTCTTAAATGAAAGGCTGGATTCTTTGCAATATACAAAGCACTCTGATTGTCACAAAATAAAGGAATCTTCTCTTGTTTGTGCCCAAGCTCCTCCAATAACCTTTGAAATCAAATAGCTTCCTTGCAAGCTTGTGTAGCTGCCATGTACTCAGTTTCTGTTATAGGCAAAGCCACAACACTCTGTAACTTGGATACCTAGTTCACTGCTCTTCCTGCAAGTACAAACACATAATCTATGGTGGATTTTCTTTTGTCAAGATCTTCTGTAAAATCTGAATCCATGTAGCCTCTGACAACTAATTCTGATCCTCCGTAACATAATGCAGCATCTGAGGTTCCTTTGATATATCTAAGGATACTCTTAACAAAATTCCAATGCTCTTTATCAGGATTCGCCATAAAATGACTAACTGCTCCCACTACTTGTGCAATGTGTGGTCTTGTACAAATCATGTCGTACATTAAGCTTCCCACTGCTGATGCATATGATACTCGAGACATCTCATTCCTCTCAGCTTCATTGCTAGGACAGATAAAAAAGGATAACTTGAAATTAACAGAAAGTGGGGTAGAAATTGGCTTACAATCTTCCATGTCGAACCGCCGTAAGATTTTCTTCAAGTAATTTTTATGAGAAAGCCAATCTTCCTGTTATTTCTGTCTCGGTGTATTTGCATCCCTAGAATCTTATTTGCTGGGCCCATATCCTTCATATCAAACTCCCTAGCTAACTGTGCCTTTAATTCTTGGACTTGATATTTGTTAGGGCTTGCCACTAACATGTCATCCACATACAATAGTAAGATAATGAAGTCATTATTTCCAAACCTCTTATAATATGTACAATGGTTTGAACTGAGTCTGTTGTACCGAAGGCAAATAATGAAGGAATCAAATCTCTTATACCAACATCTCGGTGCCTGTTTGAGACCATATAGAGATTTGTTCAACCTGCAAACTAAGTTCTCCTTGCCTATTTCAGCAAAACCTTCCGGTATAAATTTCTTCTTCAAGTTCTCCATGAAGAAATGCAGTTTTTACATCCAACTGTTCCAAATATAGGTCAAATGTAGCACATATAGCCAGGACTACTCTGACTGTTGTAAGTCGAACCACCGGAGAAAATATCTCATTGAAATCAATCCATTCTTTCTGACTATATCCTTTCACCACCAATCGTGCACGATATCGTTCCACTTGATCATTGCTATCTCGCTTGATCTTGTAGAACTATTTATTAACCATTAGTTTTCTTCCACGTGGGATCCCATGTATTGTTTCTGTGTAAAGCTTTCATTTCTTCTTGCATTGCTGTCATCCACAAAGAGGCATTTATATCTTTTGTAGCTTCATGGAAAGTTGATGGTTCTCCATCCTCTATTAGAAGACAGTATGCAATGTTACTCTTCGTATCATACTCTGAGTGCCAACCTGGAGGTATTCTCTCTCGAGTTGATAGACGAACTTCAGAAGCTTCAAACTCGACTGGTTATTGTACCTCTGCTCTGGTGCTGCTTCAGAAGAATCTGAATTTTCTCATTCTGGATTATTGTCCACCAGTACAGTCTCTGTACTTTCTTTTGAAGTGCTATCATTTCCTTCTTTCTACAGTTGATCTTCTACAAATATCACATCCCTGCTGATGATGATCTTGTAGGTAGTGAGATCCCACAAGTGATACCCCTTTACTCCATCAGCATAACCCAAGAATATATATTTTCTAGATTTTGGATCTAGCTTTTTTATTTCTTGAGCGTTGTACATCACGTACACATGACAATAAAAAATGTAAAGAGAAGAGTAATCAGTTGGCTTTCCGCTCCACATCTCCATATGTGTCTTCAAATCATTGGCAGTTGATGGAGATCTATTTACAACATAACATGCTATATGAACTGCTTCTGCCCAAAAGTATTTTGGTAGACTAGCTGTCCTGAGCATAGCTCTTACTCTTTCCAGCAGCATTCTATTCATCTTTTCTGCCACACCATTTTACTGAGGAGTGTAAGGTGTAGTAGTTTTCCTTTTGATGTCTTCTTATTGACAATATGCATCAAACTCCTTGCTGCAATGTTCTCCTCCATTATCCATCCTTAAACATTTGATTCTCCTTCCAATTTCAATTTCAACTTCAATTTGTGTTTTGATGTTTTTAAAAAATGTCTTCACATCTGACTTGTTTTTGATCGAGTACACCCAACATCTTCGACAAAAGTCGTCAATAAATTATACAAAATATTTTGCTTTCCCTAGAGATTGAACCTGTGTTTCCCAAACATCAGAGTGAATCAACTCTAAAATGGTTTTACTTCGAACACTTAACTTGTTGAATTTTAATCCGTTTTGCTTACTTGTAACACAATGCTCACAAAACGATAGATTAACTACTTTCAAGCCTAAGAGAAGCTTTTGATTGACAAGAATCTTCATTCCCTGTTCTGACATGTGGTATAATTTCTGGTGCCACAACATAGAAGCTTCCTCTCCAAAAGCCAGTGATGTTACTGATGCAGTTGCTTCCTGAATCGAGTCTCCCAAAAACATATACAAGTTTGCTGAGATCATTTCAGCTTTCAAGACAATAAGTGCTCCTTTAACCATTTTTAATAACCCATTTTCAATAACGGTCTTGTATCCGAGGTCATCTAACTGTCCAACTGATATAAGATTTTTCTTCATTCCCACAACATGTCAAACATCTTGTACAGTGTGAATGGTACCAT
Organism: Zanthoxylum bungeanum; assembly: GCA_019454045.1. Lineage (NCBI taxonomy): Eukaryota > Viridiplantae > Streptophyta > Magnoliopsida > Sapindales > Rutaceae > Zanthoxylum > Zanthoxylum bungeanum. The sequence goes on from SKCR01044623.1 coordinate 55,988, forward strand.
CGTACATCTTTATTTTAATGTCTTCATTCCCAACATTTTTCAAGACATGATCATTGCCTAGAAAATCTGATCCTCCAGAGACAGGTTCATAATGAAAGAACCATTCTCTCCTAGAGGTCATTTTCTATGTTGCTGCAGAATCAACCAACCATGCGTCACTTAGTTGTTTTCTGCTATCATTGGACAACATTGCTACTTCACTGTAAAGTGTGCCACCTTCTTCAGAAGTACTTGCAACACATCCCTGAGACTTTATTGCAATAGAGCTTTTTCTCCACCATTATTCAAATTCCAACAATCTTTCTTGACGTGCCATTTCTTGCCACAGTTGTAGCATTTAACATTCTTCTTACTTTTTGATTTCGATCTGCCATGGTTTTGACTCCCACTTGAGCGACGTTCCGTTGATCTCCCTCTTGTCACCAATGCTTCTACTTGTTGCGAACTAGATGATATGTCTTCCTTATTATTACGCCTAGATTCTTCTTCAAAAGCAGCAGCTGTAACTGTTGGGGTTTTAGGCGGCAATTCCAGGTAAACACAGCGGAACGCGGAAAATCAAAATTTTTCGATTTCAATAATTTTTCTTGGGTAATTAAAATAAATTAATTTATTTTAGTTACACAATACTTAAATAAACTAATTTATTTTAATTACTCAATACTTCAAAACTGAAATTTTTACCCAAAAATCAGAATTTTCATTTATTGCCGTTTAGCCCATAAACTTTGTATTTTAATCATTTTAGTCCTAAATTGTCAAATACAATTTTATTGATTCCAAATCAATTCCAAAATGATTTATACATGTCTTATACATGAAAATACAGTTTGCAACTCAAGAAAACGAATTTTCCTCATATTACCGAGAGGTCCCCAAACTTTCTAGAATTTACAATTTGATCATTTTAGTTCAAAACATGTCAAGATCAAATTCACAAATTCCTAAATTTAATATAAATCATATATACATCATTAATTAACACATATATGAAAAGCCCAAAATTTGGAGTGGGTTATGAACCTTAATTTTACAATTTCCACAATTAACACCAAATTAATTAAATTCAAAACTTTAATTCAATTCCCACCACACCAAACAAGTCTCACCATCATGAAATAACTCAAGAACATTTATAGGTCATTTATGAGTGGCTAAGTAACTCTAGAATGACAACTCACCATCAAATGACAAAAAGAATACAAATAAACCAATTTCATGCATTCTTTACATAAATACATGCTTCCATCTTTCTTCCAAGTTCCCAACCATCAAAATACATACACAGAGGAGTAGAGAAAAAACTAAGCCACACATATTAAAGCCTAAGATCATTGAAACATTTTTCATGAAGAAGAAAGTAAGAAAATCTTACTAATTTTTCCAAAAATCCAAGTTTTATTTTTGCTTTCTATCTTCTTTTCTCTCAACTCTCTTTTGTATTTGATTTTAGGGTTTTTAGATAATGAAAAAAAAAAAGAAAAAAAAGGCTTATATATATTTTCCAAAATGACCAAAAAATGGGGAAATAATAATAGCCAAGTATTTATTTTGTTTCAATAAATAAAATGGAAAATGATTTAATAAAAATTGTGATACTTATCCATTAAACCATTTAATATAAGTCACAACTTGTACCAATTAAATCAAACCATTTATACCAATCAAAATTGGCCATTTAATCCAATTAAAATTAGCCATTTGCTTACTTTAATTAAAGTAACAAGATATTTGTTATTTAATTCATTTAATTATTTAACATTTAAATAATCAAATAATTAAATACAAATATCTTAAATATATGTATTATATTTATATTAAATAATCAAAATACATATATTAATTATAAATGTCAAATATCACAATTTGACATTTAACAAATAGCCGAAAGATCCCAAACGCATGTATTTTCGTTTAACTGTCAAATGACTTATAAATAATCAGTATTATTTATAAAAGTTGCCCTAGTACTCTACGAGTATATTTTATCAGTGAGACTCTATAGGTTCAGGCACATCCGTCACGAAATCTATTTTCATGTAAATAATCTACCCACCCATAAAATATGACGAACACAGATAAAATCTCTGAACCATATAGGTCGAGGTCACTGTATACTTATAATCCTTCCGTCACAAGTATCTAGATTATCTCAGAGATATGGATATAAACATCAAATCTCTATAGGTATAATCATTTCGACGATTCTATTAGCAATCTCTTAATAACACTTAGAACTCACTTCTAAAGTGTACCACGAGCCCATAAATTTAACATATTGCTAATTCTATAATAGATACCTATGTTCTGTACACAGAACTGACAGATCATATCTTGATACACATGATATCCTGAGGATCATTCCACACCCAACGAATAGGCGGAGGTCTGATCTAAATAGATCGGTGACGTGACTGCCATCAAAGTGTGGAGGATACCTCATACATCCACAGTGGTACCTCAAGTCGGAGGATCACTATGCTCACTCAACCCGAGAAGATTCTTATTGAAATTGGTGTACCATCTATTAAGAATCTTTGATGAGTCGTTCAATGTTTATCCGATATAAACACCTACGTGTCTATATGAGTCTCCCGACACTCATGGTTCATTGAGAAACCATTGGAATCCAACATTCCAATATATGACACGTATCGGTCTCAGCAGGTTTACTTACTGACCAAGTAATTGTAAACCTTGACCAGGAACAGTTAAATAATGATACTGTTATGATACTGCCCAATGTCAATTGCGACGCTTTTGCAACTGTATCATAACCAATCACTATATGGTCATTTACGTCTTTAATACATAATAAAAGAATTCATATTATAGAAACTGTTTATTTTATTCACTAATTAAATATTTACAAGAGTATTTCCATGGAAATACATAAGAAATTGGCGCTCAGAGCACCAACCCTAACAAAATCTCCCATTTGCTCCAATGTCAATATAGATTGTATCTAATACCAATTGACTCCACATATTTATCAAATAACTTCTGAGGTATGGTCTTCGTGAGCGGGTCTGCTATATTATCTTTACTCGGGACTTTGCACATGACAATGTCACCTCGCGACACAATCTCTCGAATGATGTGGTACTTTCGTTCCACATGCTTTGATTTCTGATACGCCATTGGTTCATTTGCTTGCGCAATGGCACCAGTATTATCACAGTATAACGAAATTGGATTCTCGATACTTGGGACAACTCTCAATTCTGTGATAAACTTCTTAAGCCAAACAGCTTCTTTTGCAGCTTCATAAGCAGCAATATATTCCGCCTCAGTGGTGGAATCAGCTGTTGACCCCTGTTTGGAACTTTTCCAACAATCTGCACCACCGTTAAGGGTAAATACGAATCCTGATGTAGACTTTCTATCATCGGGATTCGATTGGAAATCAGAATGCGTATACCCATTAACTTGTAGTTCATTTCCTCCATATATGATAAACTTATCCTTATTACCTTTAAGATACTTCAGGATATGTTTAACGACCATTCAATGATCATTTCCTGGATTGGAATGATATCTACTGGTTACACTAACCGCGTAGCTAATATCAGGCCTCGTACATAACATGTCATACATAATGTTACCCATACATGAAGCATAAGGCTTATTAGACATTCTAATCTTCACATCTTCTGTTTGCGGACACATCTTCTTCGAAAGATGAATGCTATGTCTGAACGGTATATTTGTTGTCTTACAGTTAACAAAATTATATCGTTCTAAGATATTATCTATGTACGTTGATTGGGATACCCAATAAGCTTACTTTCTCTTTCCCTATAGAGTTTTATACCCAAAATATAAGAAGCTTCACCCAGGTCCTTCATGGAGAAATTCTGTCAGAGGTAAGCCTTGACGCCCTGCATCATTCCTATATCATTCCCAATGATTAGGATGTCATCAACATAGAGAACCAAAAATACTATCATACTTCCACGGGCCTTCTGGTACATACAAGATTCTTCTGTATTCTTGAGAAAACCAGACAATCTAATAATCTCATCAAATAGAAGATTCCAACTTTGTGAAGCTTGCTTAAGTCCATAAATGGACTTCTTAAGCATACAAACCATGTTCAAGGTTTCGCTGGATACAAAACCCTCTGGTTGTTCCATGTAGATTTCTTCATCAAGAAACCCATTTAGAAAAGTCCGTTTGACATCCATTTGCCAAATCTCGTAATCATGGTAAGCAGCAATAGACAAAAAAATTCTTATAAACTTCAGCATCACAACTGGCGAAAAAGTTTCATCATAGTCGACACCAGGTCGCTGCGTGTAACCTTTAGCTACCAGTCTGGCCTTAAAGGTTTCAACCTTTCCGTCAGGCCCATGCTTACTCTTGTAAACCCATTTACTACCGATATGAACAATTCATTTAGGAAGCTGAACCAAGTCCCAAACTTGATTTTGATGCATAAAGTCTAACTCTAATTTCATGGCCTCTTATCACTTCGCGGAGTCGATGTCCAACATCGCTTCTCTATAGGTGTAAGGGTCATTCTCTTTGATTAAGAGAACATCTAGACTATTTTCTTATATCAAATACAAGCGTTCAGGAGGTCTAGACACCCTTTGGGACCTACGGAGTGTGTGTGTTGAAGGTTTTTCATTTATTTGAACTTCAGGTTCCTCCAATGGTTCATTGGTTCCAGGTTGTACTTCATCAATTTCAAACTGTCTATGATCACCTTTTTTAGACAAAAATGCTACTTTTAGAAATTTTACGAAGCGAGCTACGAACATATTTCGATGCCGATGGGCAATTTTATGTGTGGGCCTCTTATCATTTGAAGTTGTTTAGCCATGTTATAATAAAGTGTAAACTTGTTGGGCCTTTTCAACTGGGACAAGTTTGCGCCGTACAATAATGTGATTGGACACTTTAAAATGATAATGGGCCAATTAGTATAAAAATTTTATGAGCTTATATATTACATGCATTGCACGCATACGCACTGACACATGATCTTAAAAGAGACACCATAGATTCCCGTTGGGTTAGGGAAGAGGGGAGACTAATCAAAAGGCCGTCAGTAAACATGAGTGAATCCGTCAATGAGGGTTCTCACATGGATCATATTGAAGCCAATCTCACCAATGTTACTAAACAACTACAAGCTCTGACTGTTGCCGTGTCTAATATAGATGTGCCCCGCGCTGCGGGAGGATCTGAAAATGAGAGGCGTGAGGGCCCTCCAAGTGGATTGAATGATGATGCTCATGTGTTTGATGATGATATGGCCGAATATGCTGCTGGGAGAATAGCCGGGTCTCAGGCCGAGATACATAAGCTCCGTGATCATATGGAGTCGGTTACCCTTAAACTGAAGGGGAAACATGATGACTTGTTAGATTATGAGGCGATGACCTTCGAGAAGCAGCTGCCAGCTCAGTTTAAAATGCCCGACATTGCCAAATTTAATGGAAATGGAGACCCGAGGGTCCATCTGCGGCAATATGTCTCGGTGATGAGTTCAGTGGGCCTGTCATAGCGCCAAGTCCAAAAGATGTTTGGGATGTCACTTGAGGGGGCACCTATAGTGTGGATCACAGCCTTGAGAAAAAGGTTAAAAAAGATTGGAGGGAACTGGCTGAGGCTTTTCTGAAGCAATATGTTACAGACTTAGAGATCAACTTGTCGCTCTGCGACTTGGAGAATACTAAGCAAAATCCGGAGGAGAGCTTTAAAGACTATGTAGACCACTGGAGAGGTCAGCTTCTGAAGATACAGACTCGGCCTTCGGAGAAGGACCAGATAAAGATGATTATCAAGGGTACTAAGCCCTCCATCTATGGCAAGCTGATGAGGATGACATCTATGATTGTAGATTTCCGATAGCTGAGGGAAACTGTTATGGATTGAAGAAGAGGAAGCCGAGAATCGGAAGTTTTATAGTCTGAATAGGAAGACTGTCGGAGGGCCCTCGGGTGCTAAGCCTGTTACTGCGGAGATTTCTGCCATTAAGAATCGGCATTTTTCTAACCTAGGTAGACCCTTGTCCAAGGTGCTTGAGAAGTTAACCAGACAATGACTCCTAAAACCATTGGAACCTAAACCACTCCCAAATCCTCCCCCACCAAACCTCAACATGAACCGCTACTGCCAATTCCACCAACAAAATGGCCATGACACCGATAGCTGTGCCCGTCTCCGCCATGAGATCCAGGACTTGATTGACTCCCACAAGATTCCAGACCCTGAGAAAGAACAGCCAAACACGTACCGCAACCCCTTGCCCAATTATCACTCCGTCCCCCCGCCAACTTATATGATTAACTCTGGCCTACCAGAAGACCTTGTCCTCCGAACATTCGACCACCAAGCCTTTTGCCTGGGCATTTTAGACAGCAACAGTGAGGATGATATGGAACAGAAGAAGAATTTCTGGGAGGATTTCTCGAGTAGTGACAAAGAAGAGGTGAATGGGGTGACCCGAAGTGGGCGCTTTTATAGTGATACTGCAGAAAATGGGAAAAACGTGTTGACAAAAGGCTGAGAGGTGGTCAAGAATATGGAGAATGCTGAGGGAGACATAGTGTTGCGGCAACTGAAGAAGACCCGAGCACAATTGAGTATCTGGGAGTTGTTGTGTGCGTCCGGAGAGCACATGCGAGCTATGGTAGAGGCCTTGAGCAAGATAGTAGTGCCCGAGGATGCTAATCCCGCAATGTTTATCGGATCAGTGCAGAAGGAAGCTCTGTAAATAACATTTTCTGAGAAAGAACTCCCAGCTGAGGGGAGAAACCCTAATAGGCCTTTATTCATCCGAGCTGAAGTGAGGGGCAAGACGACATCTTGCGTGATGGTGGACGATGGCTCATCCATCAATGTGTGCCCATTAAAGATTTTAGCGAGGCTGGGTATGAAGCCGACGGATCTGAGTCCCTCTAATATGACTATTAAGGCTTATGATGATAACAAATGGGGATTTGAGGGTACTTTTTCCGCAGTAGTCAAGGTTGGACCGATTGAGGACGGGGTCAAGTTCACAGTACTGGAAATCACGGCCACTTTTTCCTTGTTGTTGGGAAGGCCGTGGTTTCATAAGCTTGGGGGTGTGCCCTCCTCTCTACATCAGATGATTAAATTTCCGTATGGAGGAGAAATTGTCACCATCCGAGCTGAGGTGGACAATGTTGTGGCCGCTTTGGAAATATAACCTTTCACGAGGTTCCAAGTGTCGGCAACTTTTGAGGAGTGGGTGGATCCTAGGGTGGCTAGGATCATGGAAAAAATAAAGTTCGAGCCGGGTAAAGGTTCAGCATTGCCAAACTTTAAAGGGCAGACTACTCGAAAGGGTTGGGGATACAGGTCTGACGAGGAAAAGCCGAAAACCAAGAAGAATGGGCTGAAGCTGATGAAATGCTTTGTAAAGGCTTCGGGGTATCAATGAGAGCATGAACCGGTAGAAGTTAACAGGATTGTGGTGCCCGGATTTGAGATCTTCCAAGATATGCTGGGTGAGAAGCCGATGACAGAGGAAGTTGCGAAGAATGAAGAAGAGAAATGGGAAGAAGAACTGATGAAGTTGGAGAGCCTGACTCTCAAGGAGGATAAGGAGCCTGAGAAGAACCCGGTTGTGGAAGATGAAGTTTCTGTAGATGATGAAGACATTTATCTTCCTGATTTATTTGAGTGTACTCCCGCATTTATTAGCAATAAAGACAATCATTTTGCTTACTTGCCTGAGTCTCTTCCTCTTAACTTGCATGACTTAAGCATATTCGATATCAACTCCACCAAAAAGAATGCATTCAACCTTGGTACACCTGAAAGCCCCAAGGAAGTCTTAATTGCGAGTGAAGTTACCGCCAAAGAGCAGAAACATTTAGAAGGGATATTGGTTAAATATGCCAAAGTATTCGCTTGGTCATACGAGGACATGCCAGGGGTAGACAGAAGTATTGCCCAGCATGCGATACCAACTTATCCGAATATGAAGCCAGTGAAGCAGAAACTCCGAAGGATGAGACCTGAGTGGGCTGAGAAGGTCAGAGAAGAGGTTAAGAAGCAAATAGATGTGGGATTCCTAGAAGTGGTAAAATATCCTGAGTGGTTGGCAAATATTGTGCCTGTGCCGAAGAAGGATGGCAAGGTCAGAATGTATGTGGATTATAGAGATCTTAATAAGGCTTGCCCGAAGGATGACTTTCCTTTTCCGCATATAGATGTACTTATTGATAGTGCGACTTTGTCTGCTATGTACTCATTCGCGGATGGGTTCTCGGGATACAATCAGGTTCTTATGGCTGAAGAAGATAAGCATAAGACCGCCTTTGTCACGGAATGGGGAACCTATTGCTACAAGGTGATGCCGTTTGGGCTTACGAATGTCGGAGCCACTTATCAGCGGATGGCCACAAATTTATTTCATGACCTAATGCATAAGGAGATTGAAGTGGACGTGGATAATATGATGGTCAAATCAGAGACGAGAGACGGGTATATGGAAGCATTAGAGAAGTTCCTTGAACGAGTCGACAAGTACAACCTGCGGATGAATCCTAAGAAGTGTGTGTTCGGAGTAACATCGGGGAAGTTGCTTGGCCATACAGTGGGAATGGGAGGAATAGAAATGGACCCCGAGAAGATCAAGGTTATTATTGAAATGGCAGCACCAAAGACAGAGAAGGAAGTCAGAGCATTCCTTGGGAAAATCCAGAAGTTGGCTTCTCAGTATGTAAGTTTGAAAAGAGAATTGTACAAGAGGCAAGCCAATGGTATTCAGCTGAAGTGTTTGAGAAATGAAGAGGTTCAAAAGGTAATGGAAGAAGTACATGCCGGTGTATGTGGACCGCACATGAACGAGTTGAATTTGTCCCGCAAGATAGTGAGACAAGGCTTTTATTGGTCGACCATGGAAGCTGACTACGCGAAGCTAGTAAAACACTATCATGATTGTCAAGCACACGGTAATTTGAATCATTTGCCGCATACATAGTTGCATGGGTTGTCAGAGCCGTGGCCTTTCTCAGCATGGGGAATAGATATGATCGGAGAGATTCGACCGAACGCGTCAAACGGACATCGCTTCATAGTAGTGGCAGTAGACTACTTCTCAAAATGGGTGGAAGCCGAATAATTCCGTAATGTTACAGTGAAGCAAATGGCGAAGTTCATAGTTCGGAATCTCATTTGTCGGTATGGTATGCCGCACCATGTGGTCACGGACAATGGAGTCCAGTTTCAAGGAGAAACAAAGGCGATGCTACAGAAGTATGGAATAGGCCATCACAAGTCCTCACCTTACAAGCCGCAGGCAAATGGGGCAGTCGAGGCAGCCAACAAGACGATAAAGACGTTTTAGCCAAGATGACTGAGAATTACAAAGATTGGGCTGATAAGCTACCGTACGCCCTGTGGGGGTACATAACTTCGGTGAGAACGGCAACAGGAGCCACGCCTTACTCTTTAGTCTACGAAATGGAAGCTGTATTGCCGGTGGAAGTTGAGATACAGTCCATACGGGTATTAGCAGAAGAAGAATTTCCTGAACGAGAATGGGCCTCGCAGAGGTTTGAACAGTTATCACTGCTGGACGAGAATAGGATGAAGTCCTTGCATCACATGCAGATATACCAGAAGAGGTTAGCTCGAGCATTCAATAGGAAGGTGCGTCCTACCAAGATCAGAAAAGTTGATTTGGTGCTTAAGTAGTCGAAGCCGTCGACAACAGACCCGAGAGGAAAGTTTAGACCAAACTGGGAGGGACCCTACATCGTCCAGAAAGTAATGGGAAATGAAGCAGTGAGACTGTTAGACTTGGAAGGGAATGAGTTCACCGAGCCGATCAATGTTGACAGATTGAAGTAGTAGTTTGCCTGAGGAAGAGAAGACTGAGTAGTCACCAAGAGAATTGGTAGAAGACCTAACCTGACGGGATAGAAAACTCATGCATGCATGCATACACGCAACATATTTTGCATTCCTTTTTGTGTTTGTTTTGTTTTGTATTCACAGGTTTTTAAGAAGAAAAAGAGAAAGCGGCAAAGATAAGCCGATCAGAAACAGCAAAAGCACAGTATCAGATTCGGGTTGAGGCCCATATTGGTTTTAGTTTCGGGTAGGAATCCCAGGGTTGAGGCCCATATCAGTGTTAGTTTTGGGAAGGAATCCCAGGGTTGAGGCCTGTATCAGCATGAGTTCCGGGAATGGATCTCAGGGGGGCGAAGCCCACATTATCAGCAGTGGAAAGGAAGAATTCCGTGGAGTGAGTGAGTGAAAAAAAAAAGAAGAGAAAAAAAAGATAAGTCTTTGATGGCTAGGCATATGTCCGGTTATGACATTGTTTGCTGTAGGGAGAAACCTTAGAAATGATAAGTGCGAGACGTGCTCTCGTCCGGTAGTCTGAATGGATTGATCTCGGCTAGACTCATGAGCACTTGATTACAGGATCTCAACAGTAGAAGCCTGAGTAGTTGGCAAGACGACTAGTCGAAGAGATAATAGATCAGTGAATGACTGTTTACCTGGATGTCCACCCTGGTTTACTTATGCTACGATATATGATATGGTTGGAAACAAAGAAAAAGTCTCTGCGAGTAAAAGAAAAGAAAAATAGACCACCTATAACCGATAAGCGTGAAGCTACCCATGGGCGAGTATTACTGATCCGATTCTCTGAGATAAAATCATCGAGTTGGCTTACTTAAGGATTAAGCTGGGAAAGAGCCTTGGCACACACACACTAGGAGTCTAGTTCGGATCACCTATTCAGACGATTGGAGTTGAGTGTATCGAGTACTTTGAAGGTTCTCAGGTTTTGACGCGAAGCATTCGTTGAGGACGAAAATATGTCTAACTATCAGGATTATCTCGAGAAGAGGCAATACAATATGTTGAAATGAAACATCAGCATCAATAGCAGTTTGGCCGGGTATGGCACTCTGGGGGCGAGACCCACATCATTATCAGTATCAGTCTGGCCGGGTATAGCACTCTGGGGGCGAGGCCCACATTAGCATCATTAGTATCAGTTTTACCGGGTATGACACTCCGGGTATGGAGACACATCATCAGTTTTGCCGGGTATGGCACTCCGGTTATGGAGACACATCATCAGTTTTGCCGGGTATGGCACTCCGGGTATGGAGACACAACATCAATTTTACTGGGTATGGCACTCAGGGTATGGAGACACAGCATCGGTTTTTCCAGGTACGACACTCCGGGTATAGAGATATCATAGCGACGCCTCGGGTATGAGGTTTAGCTTGCCAGGTACGACACTCCGGGTATAGAGATATCACTGCGACACTCTAGGTATGGAGACGCAACCGCGACACCTCGGGTATGGGGTTTAGCTTGCCAGGTATGGAGATATCACTGTGACACTCTAGGTATGGAGACGCAACCGCGACACCTCGGGTATGGGGTTTAGCTTGCCAGGTACGGCACTCCGGGTATGGAGATATCACTACGACACTCTAGGTATAGAGACGCAACCGCGAAACCTCGGGTATGGGGTTTAGCACGCCGAGTATGGCACAATAAAATCAGCTCTGTGACACTCTAGGTATGGAGACGCAACCGCGACACCTCGTGTATGGGTTTTAGCACGCCGGGTATGGCACAACAAAATAAACTCTGCGACACTCTAGGTATGGATACACAACCGCGATACCTCGGGTATGGGGTTTAGCACGCCGGGTATGGCGCAACAAAATCAACTCAACTCAACACAACAGGCAAGTCAAGTGGCAGCTGGCGAGCCAGGTAAGTAAAAATGCATTGCACGTACTTTGATAGGATTGTCATTGTCACACACTGCACAAGTCCCATCAAAGTGGGGGCGACTGTAGGCACTGCATTTTTGCATATAAGTCCCGATAATGAGTCTCGTATGGAGACACTACCTCTTTAATTGTGGAAGCCGCGGGAAACGGATGTCGGAAGGAAAGGGTCAAGAATTGACACATTTACAGATTTAATTCGCTGGATTAACTTCGAGTTCGCTTGTTTGACCTCCGTTTTAAAACATACCTTTAAGTCCAATCCCGCAATACACACACCAAGTCCACACATCACTAAATCACACACCAAGCCCATTAAATGGACCAAGCCCACATGCCCAAGGAAACCCTAAGCCACACGCCCACTCACCTTCCAAAATACTAAAATACACATTAAACACATGCATAAATCAAGCCAAATCATCTTCCTAAATTAAAGAAATCTAATGGATCACTTGCCTAATTAAACCAAATCATATCCCTAACTAAAAAAAAAAATCAAATTAAATCAAATCACTTCCCTAATTAAAAGATTTTTCCATATCAAATACTAATTAAAAATATCTTCCATTAATGCACAAATCCTTTTCCTTTTCAAACAAGGATAGCCCCCATCCCCTTGCCTATAAAAAGAAGCCTTCACCACACATCCAAGACACTGGCTCATTCTCACGAAAACACAAAGAAAATATCCCCGAGCCTGCCCCCTTCACGTCTCCCTCTCTTTTCTCAAACACCCTTCTCGGCAAAATCACATGCCCTAGAAACTCTTCTCTCTCACTAGCTTTACCCATGCGCACAGCACTCAAACCATGCACGTGGAGCACACAAAATAACCCTTCAACGTGACTAGTTGTCCACTTAAATCAACTACCACGAACTGCCCTCCACGGATTCATCAAACACAAAAATAATAGACCACGCAACCCCCCTTCTCTCTCTCCTTATCCTCAATCTCTCGCTCAGCTCTCTCTCTAAACCTCCCATGGTAGCTCACCTAAACACACATAAGCTATAAACAAGCCACTCACATAAAGCCAGCACCCCCCTTGGGCATCACACAAACCAGCACATTCACGGCTCACCAATACCATGCACACATAAAGCAAACCTAAATTGCCACTTGCTCACATCATCTCTCCTCATAGCAGCCCCTTCATCATGCCCTAATAAGCCCCTCAGCCAAGTCCATTCAAGACCAAAGCAACAACCTCTCTCTACCTTACGCCCCTTACAACCCTCAACAACCAAGACAAGCCACCCCTTCACCAATTCAACAAAGCCACTAAATAAAGACTTTAACCTACCCTCTACGTGAAAGTAGCCCCATCAACCCACTCAGCTACGTCCCTTACAAAGCCATGCACACGTCCTTCTTTCATGCAGCCCTCACGTCCACTTCAGCCCCCAAACCGTGATCAACAAACAGTCCCCTTAACCCTTCACCGAAACTGCCCAGCAAACTGCCCTAAACCACCAAAAAACTGCCCAGTAAACTGCCTGAAAAAACCCAAAAACTGTACTTAAACTGCACCTCATATCACCTAAAATTCTGCCCTGAAATGCAGCCTCAATACCGCAAAAATAGTGAGCAAACAGCATCCCAAAACAGCGAGGCAACGAGGAAAAACATTGGATTAGTGAACCGGAAGAGTTGCAGAGCATTAACCCTTCCAACGGCCGTGTAAGGCGCTTTCGAGAGACGAAAAAAGAGGTTAGACCTGAGGGCGCCTTTTTATTTATTATCTTTCGTTTTTATTTATTTTAATACTTTATTTCGCATGAATGTTATGGATTGATGCATGATGTGAATTCCGGATGAACGGAATGCGTGTTCTCTTTAGTGGTATATCGGATGGAAACTCGGACGTAAATTCTGTAGCCGATTCCGAATGGACGGTATTGCGGTTTTCACTCGGGATACAATGCCACGTACTACTTAAGAGACACACGTATTTCGTTTCATCCAATCTTGTATTTGAGCATGATGTAGTTAGTAGATTATTTATTTATTTAGCATGATTTAATATAGTAGGTTATTTATTTATCTAAGCATGATTTAGTCTAGAATATTGTTTATTTTTAAGTATGACTATGTTATTTCTTTATGCATGATTTAATACTTTGATTTTGCATTAGGATTTAGTTTACGTTTTGTTTGAGTAGTTATTTATTTGTTCTTTGTGTTTGATGATTCGACATGCTCGTTGTGTGATATTATATGCTTGTCGTTATAATGACTTATTTTTAAAGCATGCGAACTTAGTCATAGGATTTATTTGATGAATGCAGACTAGATCTAAGTTACCTTTGAGGATACATGTTGAGTAGATTCGGTTAGTTTATTGCACAAATCATATCATTACAAGTGACATAAGTAAGGGACCATTCCGAACCCAACGGTTTGAGGTCTTCCCTTGCGATGGGTGAGTGCGGCCTTAAATCACATTTTTCCGGTTCACACCGGGTGGCGACTCCATGTTATTTCTCCGGTTTAGTTCCCCCGCGGGCTATTCCATACTCCCAACTAGGCCGCGAGCCTAGAATAGCGTCGTCAATTTCTGTGTCCTACAATAAGCCCACTGCAACTGCATCCAGAGAGTCACCACTCTCGAAACGCAACTGTATCTCCCCAGATTTTAGCCGTCTACTTTCATTCAGCACCTGCAGCGAATTACAAATGTGAATTGGACAAGCAGAATTCAAAATCCAACTGGATGACATAGCTTTACAAGCTAATGAGATATCAATAATGGGAAAAATAAAAGTACCTGAAGTATATACTCTTTCCTTTCTGATCTGGGCCAGGTAATCAGGACACTTCCTCTTCCAATGGATGATCTTACTGCAGTGGTGGCATTTATCTTCAGTAGCTCTCTTTGGTTTAACTATCTTACCCTGTGGTGGAAGATTCAAACCCTTCTTTTTCTTACCTTTCTTCTTCTTCCCTTTCTGTTTAGATTGGGTGGAAGCAGGAAGAGCAGTGGATTTAGAAGGGCGAGTCAGTACTCTCTTCCTTAAATCTTCCACCGCAGTTTGCAACATCTTATGCAGCTCCTGGTAAGAACAGCTAATCCCATTCTTATTGAAATACATTAGAAATTGGCAATATGATGTTGGGAGAGATCCAAGTATGACACTTCGTCCTACAATGTCATTCAGAGGGAAATTACAGCACCTAAACTGTTCGATCAAATCAATCAGATGAAGTATATGAGGCTCACAGCCTGTCCCTCTTCAAGTTTTGCATGGAACAATTCCATTGCAATTTTATGAACCGAGTCCTGTTTTTTGGTTCATAAAGGACTCTCGCAGTCACATCATCATAGTATATGCGTCAGGCAATCCAAAATATTGCCTTTTAATCTATGGTGCCAAGGAACTGAGAATATATGATTTGACCCTCTTATCATCATCTCTCCACTTTTGGAGAATCTCATGTTTCTCTTTTGTTGCATCATCTGCTATGGCAAGTGGCAACAGACCTTCTAACATATATTCTATTTGCTCAGACCCAAGAATAATTCTTAGATCCAAGTCCCAATCTGTAAAGTTTTCGGCGCCTTTAAGCTTGTTTGTATCAAGTATACGAGCAAAAGGATTAGAAGCATGTGCTGCCATCGCAAATCTATCATATAGATAGCGAAAAACGGTTAGCAGACAAAACAGTTTCATATAATATAAAATAAACAAAGCATAAATAGATCATTGATTTTTAATCTAAAAATGCCCATTCTACTATTACATGCAATATTGTAATCCCCAACAGAATGCAAACAAATAATTAATCAAATTAAATATAATAGTAAAAGGTGGATCCCATGAATATATTTCAGCTCACAACTTTGGCACGATCTCGCCTACGTATATTCATTAGGTAGACAACTCATTGTCAATCACTCACTACTGACTCCTGGGTTCCGGTCCTGGTCGTTTCTCGTTGTTCACAAGGAGAAGTACCAATGTTAAAATTTTCAATTATAAATTCAAGATACTTGCGTAGTCCTGACAGCTTTGGCACGTTCAGGATTTCTGATTTCGCTTGAATTTATCTGGTATCACATAAACATCCACTATCGATAAATTTCTATCAACTATACCCTCACTGCTTTGGGACTTTCTCGGATGCACCCATAGAACATATATCCATAAACTACATTGACAAGAATGACCAAGAAATATGCATCCAATACATATTACTTTAAAACCTTATTAATTAGGGATTTTCCGCAAAGATGTTATGTATTTAATTTAATCAAATTAAATAAATACAAGCATGAACAAAATTAAACATTGAATTTAAAGGCATATTCATATCATGTGTTCAGGTTCAGACCTGCTATGATACCATTTTTGTTGGAATTTTAAGCGGCAATTCCGGGTAAACGCAGCGGAACGCGGAAAATCAAAATTTTCCGATTTCAATAATTTTTCTTGGGTAATTAAAATAAACAAATTTATTTTAAAACTTAACACTTAAAAGCTGAAATTTTTACCCAAAAATCAGATTTTTCATTTATTACCGTTTAGCCCCTAAACTTTGTATTTTAATCATATTAGTCCTAAATTGTCAAATTATAATTTTAATTGATTCCAAATAAATTCCAAAATGATTTATACATGTCTTATACATGAAAATACAATTTGCAACTCAAGAAAAAGATTTTCCTCATATTGCTGAGAGGTCTCCAAACTTTCTAGAATTTATAATTTGGTCATTTTAGTTCAAAACATGTCAAGATCAATCCAAAAATTCTAAAATTTAATTACATCATATATACATTATTAATTAACACATATAAGAAAAGCCCCAAATTTGGAGTGGGTTATGAACCCTAATTTTATAATTTCCACAAATTGACAAATCAACACCAAATTAATTAAATTCAACACTTTAATTCAATTCCTACCATACTAAACATGTTTCACCATCATGAAACAACTCAAAAATAATTCTAGGTCATTTATGAGTGGCTAAGTAACTCTAGAATAGTAACTCACCATCAAATGGCAAAAAGAATACAAATAAACCAATTTCATGCATTCTTTACACATATACATGCTTCCATCTTTATTCCAAGTTCCCAACCATCAAAATACATACACAAAGGAGTAGAGAAAAACTGAGCTACACATATTGAAGCCTAGGATCATTGAAACATTTTTATGAAGAAGAAAGTAAGAAAAACTTACTAGTTTTTCAAAAATCCAAACTTTCTTTTTTGCTTTATTTCTTCTTTTCTCTCAACTCTCTTGTATTTGATTTTAGGGTTCTTAGATAATGAAACAAAAAGAAAAAAAGGCTTATATATATTTTCCAAATGATCGAAAAAAAGGGGGAAATAATAATAGCCAAGTTATTTATTTTGTTTCAATAAATAAAATGGAAAATTATATAATAAAAATTGTGATACTTATCCATTAAATCATTTAATATAAGTCACAACTTGTAACAATTAAATCAAACCATTTATACCAATCAAAATTGGCCATAATCCAATTAAAATTATCCATTTGCTTACTTAATTAAAGTAACAAGATATTTATTATTTAATCATTTAATTATTTAACATTTAAATAATCAAATAATTAAATACAAATATCTTAAATATATGTATTATATTTATATTAAATAATCAAAATACATATATTAATTATAAATGTCAAATATCACAATTTGACATTTAACAAATTGCCGAAAGATCCCAAATGCATGTATTTTCGTTAACGTTAAATGACTTAAAACTTATAAACAATCAGTATTATTTATAAAAGTTGTTATAGTGCTCTACAAGTATATTTCATCAGTGAGACTCTATAGGTTAAGCACATCCGTCACGAAATCTAATTTCGTGTACATAATCTACCCACTTGTAAATTATGACGAACACGGATAAAATCTCTGAACCATACAAGTCGAGGTCATTACATACATGTAATCCTTCCGTCACAAGTATCCGGATTATCCCAGAGATATAGAAATAAACGTCAAATCTCTATAGGAATAATCTCGTCGACGATTCTATTAGCAATCTCTTAATAACACTTAGAACTCGCTTCTAAAGTGTACCACATGCCCATGGATTTTAACAGATTGCAAATTCCATAAAAGATACATATGCTATGTACACAGAACTGATGGTGTTGGTCTCTAAGATCATCCCAAGAACATTTAAAGCATGAAATAATGTGAATACAAAAGAAAAGTATAGCGGAAATATACTTACAATGATCGGAAGAGAGGATATGTTGATAACAAAAATTTTCCTTATTTGAAAGTCTCCAAGCTTTCTTTAATGAGGTTGTGCTCCAAGCTATGAGTGATTTGAGATTCCAAGCTCAATGGGAAAGTTTCCCTATCACTTAAGTATGATCCTTGATGTGTGCTAGCACTAAGATAAATTGCAACAATTTTTCTTCTTCTCCTTGGTGAGTTTCGGCCAAGCCTATTCAAAGAGAGGGAGAGTGGCGTTTTTTTTGAGAGAGAGAGAAGAATGATAATGTTGACTTGTATTTGATTTCCAAAATCAAATAATGATATACCAAATATTTGGTAATTAGTCCATCACCTTTCAACTTGTGTGTTTTACAAGTTAACAACCACCCACCAAATTCCATCAACTTAAAGTTGATTAAAGTGACTAGGTGATGTGACTTGTGGGCCCCACTTAATTCAAAATCCGAGTGGGCCCGCAAAACAATTCCGGGCTCGGGTTCGTTAATTCCGAATTAACGAATTTTCCGTTGCGACTTAATTAAATCAAATTTAATTAAATAATTATGTCTAGCAAAATTACTATTAAAGTCGCTCGTGAATTAATTCTAAATTAATTCGTTCGCCCGAATTAAAATCTAATTTTAATTCCGTTATGAAATCTAATTTCATATATATATCGAATATATTATTTAATCGATTAATTCTGAATTAATCATTCTATCTCTTCTAGTTGAATTTTTTCCCAGATAAATCATTGCCGTAATTAATCCTAGATTAATTTTCTCTCTCTTAAAATTAATCCCAGATTAATTATGTGCGAGTCATACGTCATCGGTGAATCTTCGATATGTTGGCAGTAAATCTGATCGTCGGACTATCCGAATACGTGCATACCTTATACCATATTTTTACCGATTTACGAGACATGGTTGACTTCTAGCAAAGCGTCATGCCTATCCAATTCTCTAGAAATATTCTTAAAGGAATATATAATCTATAACAGACGTAATATACGTAGTATTGCGTATTATGATCCAGTATCTGATGTCACATGCAAGGCCTGGGGCTGGAATAATGTCTGTCTCGTAATAAGCATTTATCGGATCACAAGAAACTAGTCTCTATAATCGGATAATCATGACCTTGTCATATTATCCCGATAGTTGCAACATAATAGAGAACTGATTATGTATCCTTGCGTGATCATCATCTCCATATGACTGAAGTGATACTTCCGTCTTGACATCACACCCAATACACTACGATTCTCAATAAACCCAGAAGAGGCGTACACAGAACCTGTTAAAGTCCCGGATGACCAAAACCAAATCGTATTGATTGTCGCAAGAACTAGCGATGCAAGTCTCAGGTTAAGACCAAATACACCTACCCTGAAGCAGATTCCCATAGACACATAGTCATACTACCAATGGGATTCCGCGGGGTCTATCCAGTGTGAAGCTATTTCCGTACCATCGGTAAACACAACCTCTTATCACACTTGCATAAGTATCCAATACTTAATATGAGAACTATGCTGTTACGCTTCCATAACACGCACAAATGCAATACTAGTCCATTTTGCATTATCGATGCCCAGTCTCGATAATACTACGACTATGGATATTTAATGATTAAACCTTTTTGGATTGATATTGTCTCATATATTATAATCCAGAACTAATGATAAGGAATTTTATCATTTATATATATAAGTAATCTAATTATAAAATGATAAAATGCAATTTCCATTGTCACATAGTTAATTTGTTAAAAAACCACAATGTCTTTTACAAATAGTGACGCTATGGGTCATAATTGTCCAACAGATGGATCCTATCTTGATACACACAAGATATCCTGAGGATTAGTCCACACCTAATGGACAGGTGGAGGTCTGATCTAAATAGATCGGTGACGTGACTGTCATCAAAGTGTGGAGGATACCTCATACATCCACAATGGTACCTCAAGTCAGAGGATCACTATGCTCACTCAACCCAAGAAGATTTTTATTGACGTTGGTGTACCATATATTAAGAATCTTCGGTGAGTCATTCAGTGTTTATCTGATATAAACACCTATATGTCTATACGAGTCTCCCAAGACTAATGGTTTATTAAGAAACCATTGGAATCCAACATTCCAATATACGACACGTACCGGTCTCAACGGGTTTACCTACTGACCAAGTAATTATAACCTTGACCAGGAATAGTTAAATAATGATACTGTTATGATACTGCTCAATGTCAGTTGCGACGTTTTTGTAACTGTATCATAACTAATCACTCTATGGTTATTTACGTCTTTATTACATAATAAAAGAATTCATATTATAGAAACTGTTTATTTTGTTCACTAATAAAATATTTACAAGAGTATTTACAGGGAAATACATAAGAAATTGGCACTCAGAGCACCAACCTTAACAATAACTTCTTCAAAGACTAGATTACCAGTGACAACATTACTTTTCAAGTTGATGATAAGTTGATCATACGAATCAGGCAGACTTTGAAGTAGAATCTCCGCACGTTCATTTATTGATATATTATAATCCAACACAGTGAGTTGGGAAAATAATGTACTCAAGTTGTTGATGTGATCCGTCATGGATGTGACCTCACTCATTCGAAGAGTGTAAAGTCTCATCTTCAAGAAGATCTTGTTGTGTAGTGACTTGACCTCGTACAATTTGGTAAGTGCATCCCAAATCTCTTTTGCAGTCCTCTTCTCTGCAACACTGGATAACACAGAATCTGCTAAGGCTAGTGTTGGGTTTCTAAAGTCAAACCAAGATCGATTTAAGTGTAAAACATGTGTGAATACAACAAAGTTAAGTTGCGGAATACTCACTTTGATCGGCTTTTGCGAGCGAGAACAACAAAAATCTTCAAGATTTTTGGCCAAGGTCCCTTTTGTGCTCCTTTGTATTCGGTCAAGCCCTCCATGGATGATCTTCAAGCTCCAAGCCTTTTGAATGGATTCCATGCTCAAGGGTTTGTTTCCCTATCACCTTTGGATGACTCATTTGGTGTGCTAGCACTAGGAAATTTTGCCACAAAATTTCCCTTTTCTTCTTACATGTCTCGGGCAAGAAAAATGGAGAAAGAAGAAGTTTGGCCCAAGGCCGAAAATGGGAGGAGAATGGAGAGAGAAGAAGTTTTGTGTGTTGTGTTGTCTTTTTGTTTCTAAAACCTAATACAACTAATACCAAAAAATCTCTACCAATTTTGTATTTGTTTTGCCAAAAAACAAAAAACAAAAGTGAGGGAAAAATGGCATTAAAAGCATTCAACAACCACCACCAACTATTCACATCAATCAATGATGACAAGCATCCCTTCACTCAAAGTGATGTGACTTCCACACTTGATTGACTAGTAATTTGACGCTTGATGTGACTTGTGGGCCCCAATTGATTTTAAATGCGAGTGGGCCCGCAAACACTCCCGGGCTCGGTTCGCTAATTCTGAATTAACGAATTTTCCGTTGCGAAGTAATTAAATAAAATTTTAATTAAATAATTATGTCTAGTAAAATTACTATTCACGTCGCTAGCGAATTAATTCTAAATTAACTCGTTCGCGCCGAATAAAATCTAATTTTAATTCCGAGTCGAAATCCAATTTCGTATAATATATCGAATATATTATTTCATCGATTAATTCCAATTAATCGTTCTCTCTCTTTAAATAATATTTTATCCAAGATAAAATATCTTTGTAATTAATCCCAGATTAATTTTCTCTCTCGATCAATTAATCCCGGATTAATAATGTGCGAATCATACGTCATCGGTGAATCTTCGGGAAGCGACCCATGAGATCCCCGGATATGTTGTCAGTAAATCCGGTCATCGTACTATCTGAATACGTACGTACTTAGTACTACATTTTTACCGATTTACAAGACATGGTTGGCTTCTAGCAAAACACCATGTCTACCCAATTCTCCAGAAATATTCTTAAAGGAATATGTAATCTTTATCAGGCGTAGTATACGAAGTATTGCGTATTGCGATCCAGTATCGGATGTCACGTGCTAGGCCTGGGGATGGAATTGTGTCTGCCCCGTACGAAGCACATATCGGATCTCTGGTAACTAGTCTCTATAATCGGATAAACATGACCTAGTCATATTATCCCTATAGATGCATCATAAAAGAGCACCAGTTCCGTATCCCACGTGATCATCATATCCACTATGACTGGAGTGATACTTCCATCTTGACATCACACCCAAAACACTACGATTCTCAATATACCCAGAAGAGGCGTACACAGAACCTGTTAAAGCCCTGGACGACCAAAACCAAAGTATATTGATTGTCACAAGTATTAGCGGAGCAAGTCTCAAGTTAAGACCAAATACTCCTACCCTGATTCAGACTTCCATAGACACATAGTCATACTACCAATGGAATTCCGAGGGGTCTATCCAGAGCGAAGCTGTTTCCGTACCATCGGTAAACACAATCTCCTATTACACTTGCATGAGTATCTAATACCCAAATATATGAGAACTATGCCGTTATGCTCCCATAACGCGCACAAGTGTAATACTAGTCTATTCCGCATTATCGATGTCCAATCTCGATAATACCACAACTATGGATATTTAATGATTAAACCTTCGTGGATTGATACTGTCTCATATCATCTCAATCCGAAATTAATCATAAGGACCTTTTATCATTTATATATCTTGGTAATCTAATTACAAATGATAAAAGAGCAATTTCCTTTGTCACATAGTTAATTTGTACAACAACACCATGATCTTTACAAATAGTGATGCTATGGGTCATAATTGTCCAACAATCTCCCACTTGTCCTATAGCCAATCACTCAAGTGTCCTACACCCGAACATTGTACGATTCGCTCAAACTTCTGCTGAGGAAAGGCTTTCGTCGGCGGATTACGGTGTTATCATCTGATGCGATTTATTCGATAATCACATCGCCATGATGTATGATTCGAACAAATCAGATGAATATTTGAAGTATATATCTGGATCATTGATGAGACCATTAATTCTTTAGCCTGTGATGTAGCCTAGCTCAGCTGCTAACAGAACTACTCCTAATCTGATTAGGATTATTATCAATCCAAAAGGCTTCTATTGCTTCCTCAGCTGCATCAATATTCCGCTTTTGTTGTGTATTCGGCAACAGTACCTTTCTTGGAAGATTTCCAGCTCACTGTTTCGTTATTCAAACTATATAGTACCTTTATTACGACTTATAGTCGTTTTTATCGGTTAGGAAACTTGCAATAGTGAACCCAGTCACTTCAAGTTCTCCTTCTCCATAATATAAGAAAGCATCTTTAGTTCACTAAGATACTAAAAGATGTTCTTAACATCAATCCAGTGACTATCACTTTGATTGGCCTGATTGTGACTCTATATGCTCAAAGCATATGAGACCACCAGGTTGCGTACATATTTCAATGTACGAGTTCTCGGAGAGTGCCAACACCCAGTAGATCCTTATTCCTAGAATAAAGGTTA
>SKCR01044624.1:0-66360 GCA_019454045.1 Zanthoxylum bungeanum
CTTTCTAGATCTATCCCAGTAGATCTTTATTCCTAGAATAAAGCATGCTTCTCCCAGGTTTTTCATGGAGAATTTTAGGAAATTCAAGCTTTCACCGATTATAGTATGGGAATGTTATTTCCAAGAAGCAATACATCATCAACATAAGGACAATAAATGTCAGTGCGCTCCCACTAACCCTCTTATATACACAAGAATCATTTTCGTTTTGAATTAAATCATATACCATTATGATTACATCAAAATGCTGGTTCCAAGAACGTAATACTTGCTTCAATCCATAAATGGATTGATTTAACTTGCAAGCCTTGTTTGCATGTTTTGGCACGATAAAACCATCAAGATGTTGCATACAAACATCCTCCAAAAGGTTTCCGTTTAAGGAAAGCGGTTTTTGTAGGGGTTTTTCTAGGGGCAGAATCTGGTAACGCAGCGGAAACGGGAAAATCAAAATTTTCGGATTTCAAAAATTTTTCTCAGATTAACTAAATAAACACATTTATTTAATTATCCAATAATCAAATTATGAAACAAAATTCAAATGAATCATATTCAAGTGAATTTACCAAATTACCCTTACATTGGTATTTTGTCCATTTTAGTCCGAAATTGATCTAATCAATTTTGAATGATTCTAAATCATTTCTAAGATGAACTTAGCATGTTCAAAACATCAAAACACCAAAAGCACCAAAAATCCCAAATTCCTTCATCAAGGCCGAATGCACCTCCAAGGTGCCATAATGTGCATTTTGTCATTTCATGCTTCAAAACACATCCAAATGTTATCCAATCAACATGAAAATTTATATGTATCATATAAACATCCAAATGCACAACATATATGAAAATCCCCAAATTTGGAATTGGTCATGAACCCTAATTTTTCAATTTCCACAAATTAGACAAAGTAGACCAAATACATTAAATCAATTACTTCAATCATCATTCTCACATCCAATCCAAGTCTCAACACAATGAAACAACTCAAGATCAAATCTAGGTCATCTAAGAGTGGGTCAACAACTCTAGATTAGCAACATGGTTTCCAAAACCTTAAAAGAAAGCTTATTACTACAATAGTCATACACTTCCTTCATCACACATGCTTTACACCTCCATCAAAACTTCCATAAAAAATAACCACAAGGAACAAAGAAAGAAATAACCTAAGAATATCATATATTAAAGCCTAGAACCTAAGGAATAATTTCCTTACTAATAGCAAGTTCAAGAAACTTACTAAAAATCCAAGCTTTCTTGATTTTTGTCTTTCTTTTCTCAAGTTTCCTTTGGCTTCTTCAATGGAGTTTCTTTTAGTAAAGTGTATTAGGTTAAGAATAAAATGAAATGAAAAACAATATATACTTGTAACAAAAGTGCCTTGGCCGAAAATCATCAAAGGTAATACAAGTTTTATAATTTCAATTTCATTTCACTTAAATTTAGTCAAGTTGCATAAATATCCAAATAACACTTTATTAGATATTTAATTAAGTCAACAAAGGCAACTAATATCATTTACTTCAAATATCCTAATGTAAGATATTTATATTTTAATTAATTTAATCATTTAACAATTAAATAATCAATTAATTAATCAAATATAAATATATTAAATATATGTATAATATTTACATTAAATATTAAAAACATATATTCATTTAGGATATAAGTCAAATAACTCACTTTGACTATTAATTAATGTGTATTTAAATTAATCAAGTATTAAATGTAAATACACAATAATTAGGCAAATGACTATCTAGTCCCTTTAGCATGTATCTTGCGTTTAACCTTTAAACGACTTTATAAATAATCAATATTATTTATTAATGTTGTTCTAGTGCTCTACGAGTATGTTTCATTATTGAGACTCTCTAGATTCAGTTATATCCGTCACGAAATCTAATTTCGTGTCTATAATCTATCCACCCGTAGATTATGACGATCACGGATAATCTCGCTGAACCATACAGGTCGAGGTCATGGCAAATGTATAATTCCTCCGTCACGGGTATCCGGATAAATCCCAGAGATACAGATGTAAACGTCAAATCTCTATGGGGATTATCCAATCGACTATTCCATTAGCAATCTCTAAAAGAATGTTTAGAACTAGCTTCTAAACTTTACCACGGGCCCATGGTTTTATCTGATTGCTAATCATATGGACTACCTATGCTCTGGTACACAGAACTGATGGATCTTATCTTGATACTCATAGGACACCCTGAGGATCTGTCTACACCTAACGAACAGGCAGAGGTCTGATCTTAATAGATCGGTGACGTGACTGCCATCTAAGTGTAAAAGATGTCTCATGTGCCCACAATGGCATCTCAAGTCTAAGAATCACAAGTGCTACTCAACCCGAGAAGATTCTTATTGACGCTGGTGTACCATCCATTAAGAATCTTCGGTGAATCGTTCAGTGTTTATCCGTTATAAACACCTACACGTCTATACTAGTCTCAAAGACTTATGGTTCATTGAGAAACCATTGGAATCAGATATTCCAGTATACGACATGTACCGGTCTCAACGGGTTTACTATACTGACCAAGTAGTGTAAACCTTGACCAGGAACTTTCTGAGAATGACAACATCATTATACTACTCAATGTCCGTTGCAACGCTTTTGCAACAGTACCATGACTAATCATTCTAAGGTCAATACGTCTTTACCATATTAAAAGATAGATTATATTATAGAAACTGCATATATTATTCATAATAATAATGTTTTACAGAAGTATTCAACAAAAATACAACCGGGAATTGGCGCTCTGAGCACCAACCCCAACAGTTTTGGTGTCTAGTTGCCATATTTCATAATCGAAATATGTAACATTAGCAAGCATTATTATAATGGATTTAATCATGGCAATAGGTGAAAAAGTTTCATCGTAGTCGACACTATGTCGTTGACATACCCTTTCTGTACAAGTCTAGCTGCGTACATTTATATGTTGCCATCTATGTTTGTCTTCCTTGAAGACCATTTGCAACCAATAGGTTTAACGCCTTCTGGTGCATCAACCAGTATCCAAACATGGTTCGTATACATGGAATCCATTTCGGACTTCATGGCACTTTGCCATAAAAGGAGTTGATACCTTGTATCATTTCCTCATACGTAGTCTGTTCCTATTCCTCAATAAGATTGACATCTACATGAGGTGAGATCAGAAACCCATACCTCCCAGGTTGTTTTCTGACTCTCTCCGACATACGCGGTTCTTGTGTATTCAGAGATTGTAGTACAGCTTCATCCCTGATGAACTGTTCATGTTCCGTAAAGGATCGGTGCCTAGAATAGTATCACTCTGATTTTCATTGAGTTCTACTTTCCTCCCACTTACCACTGCATATAGGAATTCCTCTTAGGAAAACCGCATGGAGAGCAACAAATACATTGTTCTCTTGTGAGATGTATAAGTACTATACTTTGGTTTCCCTAGGATAACCTAAAAATAGGCACTGATCCGATTTGGGTTCTAGTTTGGTATCATCCAAACGTTTAGAGTATGCCTAGCATTCCATAATCTTCAGGAATGAGAAACCTGGTTTCTTTCCTGTTCATATCTAATATGAAGTCTGTCTAACATATTTTCATGGAACCTTATTCAAAATAAGTATTGCACTCTTTAATGCATATCCTCAGAAGGAAATTGGTAGCTCAGAGTGACTCATCATTAACCTTACAATGTCCAACTAAGTTCGGTTTCTCCGTTCGGTCACACCATCTAACTGAGGTGTTCCGGGAGGAGTCCACCGTGAAAGAATACCATACTCTTTCAAGTAATCTTGAAACTAATATGTATAAGTATTTTATACTATGGTCCGACCGTAATGTTTTTAATACTTTTACCAGTCTATTTTCTTACTTCGTGTCGAAACTCTTTCAATTTCTAAAAAATTTCCAACTTGTGTTCCATAAGATACACATAACCATAATGCGATGCCACATCCGTAAAGGTTACGAAGTATTCTTATCCACCTCTAGCCTAGCTAGACATGGGCCCACTTACATCACTATGAACGAGGGCTAACAGATCGGTGGAACTTGTACCTTTACCATTAAAAGGTGTTTTAGGCACTTTGCCTAATAAACAAGATTCAGAGAAATCATTTGAATTAGGATCAAATCCGTCCTAGTATCCATTCTTCGAAAGCGTGGATATACGAGTCTTGTTAATGTGTCACAGACAACAATGCCACAAATAAGTCTCATTTGATTTACTCAGTTTGAGCCTTTTTGTTTGTCATGTTATATGTTTGAGATTCATTTATATTCAAAATATAAATATTGTTATTCACATCTAATGTGTATATCTCAATATCATCTTTATAAACAAAACACCCGGTGTTCTGGAACATAAAGGTATACCCCCAACGGGTTAAACTAGATACAGAGATAATGTTCTTAGTCAAACTAGGTACATTATAACAGTCTCATAATTTAAGTACATTCCCCAAGGGCAGTTCCAAAACTTAGTTTCCTATGGCCAAAACAGTGACTCTCGTCCTGTTTCCAACTTGTAGGTCAATCTCATATGAAGCCAGTATCATGCTGATTAGCAAGTCATGCACATCAGTACATATGTATGTTCCACATCCAGTATCAAAATCCAATTTTAAAACTAGTAGTGGACATGTTTATAACTAACATACCTGAAGCCGGAGCCTTGCCCCACCTTCACTTCCTTCGTGTTTGCCTTGTCCATACGGCAGTCACGCTTCCAGTGACCCCGTTTTCCACAGCTTAGGCAGACATATTGGGATATGTCATTTGTCTTCCCAGAAGACTGTGACGATTTAGCCTTGCCCTTTTCTTGACACCCCCAGAAGCCTTCGGCCAAGCCTTGGCTTTCAGGGATGTTGAAGTAAAATGTGTCTTGTGCTTCTTGCACTTTTTAGAATCTCTGGCTCTTCCTCATTGAGTATAGCCATTAACACTCCAAGAGTTCTCTCTTGGTTCATCATGAACCCACCCCAACATTCGGTCAGAGACTATAAGATCAAATCTATGGAAGTCTCGGCCTTATAGGTAATGCCCAGCTAACCTAGTTGTTCAATGTCAGCAATCATCTACGATACCTAGTGCTCGATAGACGTACCATTCGACATACGCTAGCGAAAACGCTTCTTTTGTAATTCGTACTTCTAAGATCTAAGGTTAGATCTATGAAGATCCTTTAATTTCAACATCATGGTATAAGGATCTAATCCTTAGTTCTGACGACGAAATTAAAGAGTCATCGCAGCTAGCATAACGGATTGAGCACTAAAGTTATCATCACGATGTGTCTTCCAAAGCTCATGCTCGACTATTTGCTCAACTCCAGGCTCAGGCTCGAGAGATTTCTCTATCAAATAGAGTAACTTCTCATCTCCCAGGACTATCATGAGATTCTCTTCCCAATCTGAAAATTAAAGCCGTTAAAGATATTTTCACCCAGGATTATGTCCTTTGACGCTAATCTTTCAGGTTATCTTGATTGTTATAGTCCAACTATCCAATCAATAATTTCGGGTACAATCTAATGTAATGATTACTATAGTCTAATTATATAATTAACTACAATTTGATTGGTTACTTTCAAATGTACTGATTACTATAGTCCAACTATATAACCAACTACAAATGAAGTTGTTTGAATACAGTCCAACTGTTTAAAGAAAACAACAATATATTTATATATAATTAATGATGAAAAATCAAATGAGCGTGTATTGGAAAGTATCTAAACGAAATTACAAAATCACACTATTTTTCCCACTATTTTTCGGCGAGCCTCTAACCCTCTGTGGAGTACTCGGGAAACCTAGTTTCCTAGTGGGCTAGGATCCCGTTAAATAACACACAACCTTGAATTTGGCCAACAAGCTGTATGAAACTTAACTAGGTAGATCTCTAAGATCAATTGGATCTCATCCAATTCCTAGATCCAATAGGTGGACCTCCAAGTCTGAAACATATATCCAATATATTTCCTAACCTGTTTCCTCTAAATCAACTAAGCCTTGGCTTTGGCTCAACAAGCTTAATGATTCTAGTTAAGCACGACCCATTGACAGTGGGAAAGCTTCGTAATCAAAGTCGATGAACCAGAAGTGACCTTGACTTTGGCCAACAAGTCACAACCGCCCAAGACATACGATATGGAGCAAAGTTTACGCGGTTCAAACACATCCGCGATGGACAAAGGTCTTGACTTTGGCCAACAAACCAATGCCAATTTTGGATCTTGAGAAGGAACCACTCAATGGAAGGAAAAACGCTTAATATTGTATTGAGGGTTTTTTTTTCGCGTAAATTGGCAACCAATTTATTATCTTTGATTAGGTCTCATCATACACCCTTAAGCATATATTCTAGAAGCATAATAAGGCGCGATAAAATTTAATAATGATATGCAGATGGATATATAACAAATTATTCCTAGAACAATTCTCTTCATTTCCTCTCTCCCGCTAGCACTATTCATACTTCTACCCAATTACATAATACTTCTAAAGAAACCTCATTTACATTGAGAGGAATTGGTGAGAGAGAGGAATACAATGAGAAAAGAGAGGTAATAGGTTGGACTCGCAGGTCCAATTTAATAAATTCTAAATTTATTACAACAATTACCAAAATTGCCCTCACCCTTCTAATATCCATCTGATATACATTATTCATACAATACATCCAAGTATTCACACAAAGCATGTTATTAATCTAATCTAATCCAATTAATTAATCTTTGAATTAATGACCATCCAATGATTTGATTTGCGCGAGTCCAACTCGTTTAAGAATAAATACTCAAAGTACGTATTCTTGAATTATATTGAATTATAATTTTAAATCCAATTCAAATTGTTTCCAATACAAATTCATATTTAATTCCAAATTAAATAATTACACTTTTAATAGTGCCTTTTAGACTTGGATTCCAAATCCAATCCAATTGGGTCTCAAAGCCCAATTAGTATCCAATACTATTCAATTAAAGTCCAATGGGCTTTCAATTAATTCTTTAGGTGTGGGCTTTGGTCATTATGGATACAAACCCAAGGTGCCAAGGCCCAATAGGAATCACCCTATGGCATAAAATCAATTTGGCCCATTAGGCCCAATTAAATTATTAAAGGCCCAATGTCATATTTTTGGACTTTATGGAAATGGTTTAGGCCCTAATATGATCCAAGACCAAAATTTGGCCCAACCAAACCCATTAGCCCAATTACAACAAATTAAATTAATATATCATTCCAAATTACATATTAATCTAATTAAAGTGCAATTAGTATAATTAATCAATTAATCTAATATTTCGAAAATACCATTTAATTTAATTAATCATACTTAACATTTGAATTTATGTCCAACACAAATTACAGCACAATCAATCCATTCCAACATGCTAGGCTCACGGTATTGGCAAGGATTTTGTCATGCAATTTGATTTCAATCCAATTAAATCAACATATATCATATATATCATGCCAACAACACATCCAATTGTTAAATTTCAAAAAATTAACCATGAGCTTCCTAGGGTGATTCTCGGCCAAGCATGGATTTTGGGGATTTTTGATCTAATCAATCTATCACAAATCCAATGATATACAAATCCAATTCAACATCATATAAACTCAACCAACTCATCAATTTAGGCAAAATCAAGCTCTCAGCGTAAAATCCCAAATTAAAGTTTATAAACCCTAAACTCAAATCATTCTTAGATCTCGCTCTGATACCATTATTAGTGTTCCTAGAGAACATGCCAAGATCTCTAAGCGTGATAACTGTGTCAATAAATCAAGAAGTTTGCGGAATAAACTTACATTGACCGGCTTTGAATTTCAAAACTTTTCATGGATGTGATGAAGTTCCAAGCCCTCTTTTAGTGTTTCCAACACTTGGGTGAGTCTCTCTATCACCTTGAATCAACTCCAAAGTGCTAGCTTTGATCAATTTTGTGAAGCAAATTTTTCCCTAGGAAGAACAAGGTTCACTTCAAAGAGAGAAGGGAGAGAGGAAGAGAGAGTTTAGTTGCTGTGAATAGTAACTCATTACCACTTCCAAAGTTGACTAATGTTTAAATAGTCAAGTAGAGTGTTGGAATTGGTTTGTGTAAAATACAAGCAATCCAAGCCTTTTACTCAACCTTCAAATCAATTCCAAAATCAAGCCTAACCACTTCCATCATTAGTCAAACAAATGATGTAAGTGAAGTGGGTCTCACCACTTTTAAATTCCGAATTTAAGTCAGCTAACTTGACACGCAACTTCACTTGGGCCCGAGTTCGTTTAATTTCGAATTAAACGAATATGCCGTTGCGACGTAATTAAATCTAATTTAATTAAATAATAATGCCTAGGAAAATTAGTATGAAAGTCGCTTGCGAATTAATTCTAAATTAATTCTTTCACCCGAATTAAAATCCAATTTTAATTCCGCTTTGAAATCTAATTTCATTTAATATATCCAATAAATTATTTAGCCCAATTAAATAAATTAAATACTAAAATCCAATTTAACTATTAAATTTACTTTGCCGATTAATTCCAAATTAATCACATTCTCTCTTCTAGTCGAATTAATCCCAGATTAATTATTGCCGTAATTAATCCTAGATTATTTTCTCTCTCACATAATTAATCACAGATTAATTCCGTTTGAGTCAAATTTCATCGGTGAATCTTTGGGAGGCGACCCAAGAGATCCCTGGATATGTTGGCAGTAAATACGGTCATCGGACTATCCGAATACGTGTGTACCCGGTACCACGTTCTTATTGATTTACAAGACATGGTTGGCTTTTAGCAAAGCACCGTGCCTACCCAATTCTCTAGAAATATTCTTTTAAGGAATACATAATCTATATCAGGCGTAATATACATAGTATTGTGTATTACGATCCAGTATCGGATGTCACATGGTAGGCCTGGGGCTGGATTTGTGTCTGCCCCGTACGAAGCATATATCAGATCACTAGCAACTAGTCTCTTTATGATCGGAAAGTCATGACCTAGTCATACTTTCCCGATGGCTATAACACTATAGAGTACCAGTTCTGTATCCCTACGTGATCATCATCTCCATATGAATGAAGTGATATTTCCATCTTGACATCACACCCAATACACTACGATTCTCAGTATACCCAGAAGAGGCGTACACAAAACCTGTTAAAGCCCCGGATGACCAAAACCAAATTATACTGATTGTCGCAAGTATTAGTGATGCAAGTCTCAGGTTAACACCATATACACCTACCTTGATTGGGATTCCCATAGACACATAGTCATACTACCAATGGGATTCCGAGGGGTCTATCCAGAACGAAGCTGCTTCCGTACCATTGGTAAACATAACCTCCTATTACACTTGCATGAGTATCCAATACCCAAATATATGAGAACTATGACGTTAAGCTTCCATAACGTACACAAGCGTATTACTAGCCTATTCCTCGTTATCGATGTCCAATCTCGATAATACTACGACTAGAGATATTTAATGATTAAATCTTCGTGGATTAATACTGTCTCGTATCTTATTAATTCGGTACTGATCATATGGAATTTTATCATTTATATATATCCAGGTAATCCAATTACAAATGATAAAAGAGCAATTTCCTTTGTCACATAGTTAATTTGTACAACAACACCATTTTCTGTAAAAATAGTGATGCTATGGGTCATAATTATCCAACACAAATATCATTGGTGAATCTATGGGAAATGACCCAAGAGATTCCTGGATATGTTGGCCGTAAATATGGTTATCGGACTATCCGAACACGTGCGTACCCCGTACAATGTTCTCACCGATTTACAAGACATGGTTGGCTTCTAGCAAAGCACCGTGCCTACCCAATTCTCCAGAAAATATTCACCGAGGAATATCATTTGTATCAGGCGTAGTAATACTAATATTATGTAATACGTAATACGATCCAATATCGGATGTCACATGAAATGCCTAGGGCTGTCTCTGTGTCTGCCATGTACGAAGCATATATCGGATCCTGAGTAACTAATCTCTGTAATTGGGAAGTCATGACCTAGTCATACTATCCCGATAGCTGCAGCTTTAAGAGTGCTAGTTTCGTAGCCAGTGTGACCATCATCTCCATATGACTAAAGTGATACTCCCATATAAACATCACATCCAATACACTACGATTCTCAGTAAACCCAATACAGTCGTACATTAGAACCTATTAAAACTCCAGACGACCAATACTAAAGTAAACTAATTGTCGCAAGTAATGGCGCCTTAGGTTAAAGCTCACATACACCTACCATGATTAGGATTCCCATAGACACATTGTCATACTACCAATGGGATTCTTAGTGGGTCTATCCAGAGCGAACTGTTCCCGGTCCAACGGCTAACAGAACCTCTTATTACACTTGTATATGTATCTAATACCTAAATATATGAGAACTATGCCGTTAAGCTTGTATAACATGCACAAGTGTAATACTAGTCTATTCCGCATTATTAATATCCAGTCTCGATAATACTTCGACTAGGGATTTTTATTGATTAAACCGTTCATTGATTAATATTGTCTCATATCTTATTAATCTGATTTAACTATATGGATTTTTTATGATTATTATATATCCAAGTAATCTAATTACAATAATGATAAAATAACAATTTCCTTTTGTCACATAGATAATTTGTACAAAAAAAAAAATGTTCTTTACAAATAGTTATGCTATGGGTCATAATTATCCAACAATCTCTAACTTGGCCTATAACCAATCACTCAAGTATCTAACACCTGAACTATGTACATGTCGCTCAAACTTTTGCTAAGATATAGCCTTTGTCGGCGGATCTTCAATGTTATCATCTGATGCGATTTTCTCGATCTTCACACTGCCATGATGTATGATCTCACGAATAAGATGAAATCGTCGAAGTACATGCTAGGATCGTTGATGAGACTGTGGTTCCTTAGCCTGTGTGATAGCCCCATTACTGTCACAATACAAAGGTACGAACTCAGCTACTAACAGAACTACTCCTAATCCAATTAGAAATTTACAGATCCAAACTGCTTCTTTTGCTGCCTCAGCTGCAACAATATATTCCGCTTCTGTTGTTGAATCGGCAACAGTCTCTTGCTTGGAAGATTTCCAGCTCACTGCTCCATTGTTTAAACAAAATATGTACCTTGATTGCGACTTACAATCATCTTTATCGGTTTGGAAACTTGCATCGGTGGACCAGTCACCTCAAGTTCTCCTTCCCCATAGACTAAGAAAGCATCTTTAGTTCATCTAAGATACTTAAGGATGTTCTTTACAACAATCCAGTGACCATCACTTGGATCGGCATGATAGGACTATACATGCTCAAAGCATATGAGACATCAGGTCACGTACATATCATGGTGTACATGATCGATCCGACTGCTGGCATACGAGATCCGAATCATTGTATCTCTCTTATCTTGAGTTTATGACACATATCATTCGATAGAGATATGCCATGTGACACCGGAAGGAGCCCCCTCTTGGACTGATCCATGTTGAATCTCTTCAACACTTTGTCAATGTGCGAGCTCTGGGAAAGTGCCACCAGCTTTCTAGATCTATCCATGTAGATCCTTATTCCTAGAATAAAGACTGCTCTCCCAGGTCTTTCATGGAGATTTTTATTGAAAGCCAAGCTTTCACCGATTGTAGCATGAGAATGTCATTTCCAAGAAGCAATACATCATCAACGTATAGGACAATGAATGTCAGTGCACTCCCACTAACCTTCTTATATACATAAGAATCATCTTCGTTTTGAATGAAACAATATTCTTTTATGATCTCATCAAAATGATGGTTCCAAGAACGTGATGCTTGCTTTAATCCATAAATGGATCGATTTAACTTGCAGACCTTGTTTGCATGTCTTGGAAAACCACATGAAGAACAAAAAATATTTTGTTCTCTTGTGGGTTGTAGAAATAATATCATTTTGTTTGCTTAGGATAACCTACAAATAGGCACTTATCCGATTTGGATTCTAGTTTGGTATTATCCAAACGTTTAACATATGCCCAGCATCCTCAAATCTTCAGAAATAAGAAACCCGATTTCTTTCTTGTCCATATCTCATATGTAGTCTGTTCAACAGACTTTGACGGAACCTTATTCAAAATAAGTATTGCACTGTTTAATGCGTATCCTCATAAGGAAATCGGTTAGCTCTGTGCGACTCATCATTGACCTTACCATGTCCAACAAAGTTCGGTTTCTCCGTTCGAATACACAATTCAATTGAGGTGTTCCGGGAGGAGTCCACTGTGAAAGAATACAATATTCTTTCAAGTAATCTGAAAACTCTTGTTTAAGTATTCTCCACCACGGTCCGACCGTAATGTTTTAATACTTTTGCCAGTCTGTTTTTCTACTTCGTGTCGAAACTCTCGAATTTCTCAAAAGTTTCCGTCTTGTGTTTCATAAGATACACATAACCATAACGCGATGCATCATCCGTAAAGGTTACGAAGTATTCATATCCACCCTCTAGCCTGGCTAGACATGGGCCCGCATACGTCACTATGAACGAGGGCTAACAGCTTGGTGGCACGTACACCTTTACCACTAAAAGGTGTTTTAGACATTTTGCCTAACAAACAAGATTCGCAAACATCATATGAATTAGGATTAAATCCGTCCAAGTATCCATTCTTCGAAAGTGTGGATATACGTGTTTTG
This sequence comes from Zanthoxylum bungeanum, assembly GCA_019454045.1. NCBI lineage: Eukaryota > Viridiplantae > Streptophyta > Magnoliopsida > Sapindales > Rutaceae > Zanthoxylum > Zanthoxylum bungeanum. Next base: position 12,740 of record SKCR01044624.1, read on the forward strand.
CTAATGTTTCCCAGACGACAATGCCACAAATAAGTCTCATTCGTTTTACTCAATTTGAGCTTTTATTTGTCATGTTATATGTTTGAGATTCGTTTATATTCAAAATGTAAAGACCATTATTCACATCTGCTGTACATATCAAAATATCATCTTTATAAACAAAACACACAGTGTTCCTGAATACAAAGGTATACCCGCTTCGGGTTAAACTAGATACAGAGATAATATTCATAGTCAAACTAGGTACAAAATAACGAACCGACAATTCTCGGTTCCACAAGTGTGGACCGAAACCGTGAACCGAACCGGTTGGTTCCGGTTCCGGTTCGGTTCGAACCTTTTTTTTATTATATAAAAATTCGATAATAATTTAAAAAATAGATTAATTTAATAAATAAATCCGATATGGGACAAAAGCTAATTTAATCTTAGCCATTGGATCTTAATTTAGTGGTTTAATGAGATTATAAAACCCTAATAAGAGTTGGGCCGCGAATTGGAATTCAAAACAAATAACCAAAAAAAATAATTACTATTCACGTTATTATTCACGTGAATAGTAATTTTTTTAATTCAATTCCCAAAGTGCCCCTATCGTCATTCACCAATCCCTAAGCCACTATGAAATCTCATAAATGATCTGTTCAATAATTAAACACATTGAACCATTTATGAACAATTCCTACAGCAATCATATATGTTGTTATATTTATACTGTGCACTGTTAACCATTGATTTTGACTTTGTTGTGTGTGACCTTTTGGGTTCCCCTCAAGTTGGACATGAAATGAATCGTGATAATTTAATCGAACATAAATTATCCTCCGATCAGATGGTCGTTCGATTTCAATGACCAAGGTTGACATCTAGCAACATGCCAAGCCCCCCAAATGAGAAGGAAGATATATATACCCATTATGTATGCGATTTACTATGATACGGTCTCTCGCCTCACTGTATCCCCACCTATTGACCTAGGGTATGGAAAGTGTCTACCCATATGGTCAAAGGTATGATGTTTTTTATAGTGTCATGAATCGTGCTAACCCAAGAATCTCACATGATTCTTCCGCTGTGGCCACAGTCTCAAGCACTGATCACACATATCAACCCACGAACTGGAATACTACTCTTATAAGAAAATATTATCCGAGAGAGTGGCGATTCTCTGTTGTATCTTTACAAACTTCATGTGTTTCAACAAATGACCCAATTATACCCTTATGACCAGATCTTTTGAACTGGGGAAGGAGAATGTCAAAGTTATTTGATCCACACATAAGATTGTAAAGACCTCAAGTCTAAGGACTAGTCATATAATCGATACATGAAAGTTCTCACAGACACATGGGATAAACACTCCATATGAAAACTTTCGTCGGTCAGTTCGATGGACACGAGCAACTCATGCATCCATGTGATACACCAAGCGGACGGATCTCCGCTAGAAGCCTATGGACACGAGCAACTCATGCATCCATGTGATACACCAAGCGGACGGATCATATCATCATGTTAGTCTCTCGCTTTGTGAACGCCCAAATTATTCACAAAACTATGACTATGAACATTTAATAGTAATGATTCTCATAAGGCGTGGAAGATGCTGACCAAGATACATTTTATGCTTGGAAGAAACACGTCGATGATGATGAGCAAGCAGTTTGCATAATGCTTGGCTCTATGTCGGACGAACTTCAGAAAGCTCACGAAGATATGGATGCTCAAATCAGCATCTTTCATTTGATGGAGTTGTATGCAACTTCCGTTCATACCGTGAGATTCCAAGTGTCATGTGCCTTATTCCAAAAATATGTAAGGAAGGATCTGTTAGTGGACATGTGCTTAAGATGATTGGCCACATTGAAAAAATTGGCCAACCTCAGGTTCATCATGGATCATGAGATAGGTCACGATCTAATTCTTCAGTCCTTACCAAAAGACTTCTCTAACTTTATTATGCAGTTCCATCTGTCTGATAAAGAAACTACTTTAGCAGAATTGCACAATCTGATAAAGCAAGTAGAGAAGGACTTGAAACCGAAGCTTAAAACCTCCGCCATGCTTATGGGTGCGGACCTGAAGCCACGAGGCCCAAAGAAAAATAAGGGCATGGCCAAATCTCCAGATCATCTAAAGCACAATGGTAAGGTGGAGAAGAAAAATGGAAAGGGGAAATGTTTCTTTTATGGAAAGAAGTGTCATTGGAAGAAAGACTGCAGATCCTTGAAAGCCAATGAAGCTAGGGAAGCCCAAGAAGCTCAAAACTCTGAACCTTCTACTTGGGTACTTGACACCGGTTGTGGACTCACTTGTGTAAAAATGTGCAGGGCCTGAGAAACAGTAGGAGACTCCGTCATGGGGAGGTTAACTTACGCATGGGTAATGGAGCAAAACTGGATGCATTGTGCGTATGGACTTATTCATTAGTTTTGCCGAATGGTTTAGTTTTAGACTTAGAAGATTGTTTTATGTACCTTCTCTAGTAAAGAACATCATTTTAATTTCTTCTTTATGTAATAATGTCTTTTCATGCCTAATAAGTTGTAATGAATGTTCTATTTATTTCAATGAAATAAAATATGGAGATGGTATTTTGAATAATGGTATCTATGTCTTACAAACTAACAAAGAATGTTCAACCTCTAATATATACAACGTTAACTCGAATAATCTCAATGAATCACTTCTATGGCACAGTCGCTTAGGTCATATCAATGAAACAAGATTAACTAAGCTACAAAAGGATGGGTATTTCAGACCCTTCAAATATGAACCTTATGGAACTTGTGAGTCTTGTTTACTTGGTAAAATGACCAAATTACCCTTCAAAGGTAAAGGACAACGTGCAGCAGAGACATTAGAACTCATACACTCTGATGTATGCGGATAAATGTCAGTCACCGTTAGAGGTGGATTCTCCTACTTCATTACCTTTATCGATGATCACTAGCGATATGGGTATGTGTACCTTATGCGGTACAAATCTGAAGCCTTTGGGAAATTCGAAGACTCCAAAGCTGAAGTAGAAAACCAGCTTAATAAAAGTATTAAGTCACTGAGGTCTGACTGAGTGTGGTGAATACTTAGCGATGAATTTCAAGATTACTTGAAAGAAAATGACATTGTTTCCCAGTGGACTCCTCTGGGAACTCCACAACATAATGAGGTCTCCGAAAGGAGAAATAAGACATTATTAGATATGTTCCGATCAATGATGCCAGACACGGATCTACCACTTTCATTTTGGAGTCTTGGTTATAAACTGCAACACTACTACTAAACCAAGTTCCTTCCAAGACAGTTAGTCAAACACCATATAAGTTATGGTTGGGAAACGTCATAGTCTTAGTTATCTAAGAGTTTGGGGATGTGACACATATGTTAAGCTCACACAAACTAACAAATTGGATGATAAGGCAGTTAAATGTAAGTTTGTAGGATATGCCTTGAACTCAAGATCATACATGTTCTACGTCCCAAATGAACAAAGAACATTTGTCTCACGAAATGCTAAATTTCTAGAGAATGAATTCCTTCTCAAGAAATATAGTGGGAGTAGACTTGACCTCGATGAGGTACGAGAAGAACAAACTAACATAGAACTAAACCCCAGGCCCCTCAAAAGGGCAGTGACAGAACAACCACAAGGTTATGAACTTAGAAGGTCTGATATGGAAAGACATGAGCCTGAAAGATATGGTTTCTATATTGATGAGGAACATGATCACGTCATTGATAATGACGATCCACCAGTTATGACGAATCAATGTGTGACATTGATTCAGTCAAGTGGCTTGAGGCCATGAAATCTGAAATAGACTATATGTATCAGAATCAAGTCTAGAACTTGGTGGATGCACCTGAATGGATAAAACCCATAGGCTGCAAGTGGATTTACAAGCGTAAAAATGATGCAGAAGGAAACATCCAAACCTATAAGGCTAGGTTGGTGGCGAAAGGTTATAGAAAAATCCAAGGAATTGACTATGACAAAACCTGCTCGCCTGTTGCAATGATAAAGTCCATTCAAATTTTACTGGCACTAGCTGCACACTTTGACTATAAGATTTGGCAGATGGATGTCAAAACAACTTTCCTTAATGGGAACCTCGTAGAGGAAGTCTATATGACACAACCTGATGGGTTTGCATCTAAGGATGATCATAATAAAGTATGCAAGCTTAAACGATCCATTTATGGACTCAAGCAAGCCTCCAGAAGTTGGAATATATGATTTGATGAGACAATAAAATAATTTGACTTCATCAAAAATGTAGACGAGCCTTGTGTTTACAGGAAAAGTAGTGGGAGTGTTGTTGTGTGTCTTGTATTATATGTCGATGACATATTAATCATCGGGAATGATATTCCCATGATGCGAAACTCCAAGCAATAGTTATCTCAGAATTTCTCCATGAAAGATTTGGGAGAAGCAGCCTACATCTCGGCATTATGATCTACCGTAATAGATCTAAGAGGTTGTTAGGACTTTCTCAATCTACATACATAGGTAAATTTTTGAAAAGATTCAAAATGGAAGATTCCAAAAGAGGTAATTTACCTACTTGTCATGGAATCAAATTATCTAAGGAGCAATGTCCACAAAATCCTTAAGATAGCGAGCGTATAAGTAGGATCCTTTATGCTTCAATAATATGATCGATCATGTACGCCATGCTATGTACAAGACCTGATGTCTCTTATGCTCTTAGCATAACGAGCAGGTATCAGACAAATCCTGGTGAGCAACACTAGGCAGTTGTCAAAACAATCCTCAAGTATCTGAGAAAAACTAAGGATGTGTTTTTGACATACGGAGATTGTTCTGAGATGAAAGTCATTGGTTACTGTGATGTGAGCTTTCAGACTGATAGGGATGACAGCAGATCACAAACGGGATATCTGTTTACTTTGAATGGCGGTGCTGTCAGTTGGAAAAGCTCCAAGCAGTCAACTACATCGGACTCCACCACTGAAGCCGAGTATATTGCAGCATCTGAGGCAGTAAAGAAGCAGCCTGGATAAAGAAGTTCATCACAGAGCTGGAAGTGCTTCCCGCGATAAAGAATGGTGTCACGATGTAATGTGACAACACGGGCACCATTGCTCAATCAAAGGAACCAAGGTCCCACCAGAAATCCAAGCATGTACTCAGGTGATTTCATCTCATCAGGGAGATTGTTGAGAGAAAATAAGTTATTATAGAGAAAATACCCACAGAAGATAATCTTGCAGATTCTCTGACTAAAGGGCTGACTCAACAAAAGTATGATAGGCACACCCGAGAGTATGGTGTCCAGATTCATACTAGTTGGCTATAGTGCAAGTGGGAGATTTTTAGGGATATACCCTATAACTAACTTGTGGATGGGCCATATGTACATGTATTTGTAATATTTTCGTTAATTAATAAAATGGCAATCTTTATTATACGTGTCTTACATAACTTATATGAATCATCAAACACTATAATAAAGCCCTTGGAGTAATAAGACGGTGGCTTCCACGGCTTATGAGAATCATTACTCTCAAACGTTCCTAATCATAGTTTTATGAATAATCTGGGCGTTCACAAAGCGGAGAGACTAGCATGATGATATGGTCCGTCCTTAAGTGGGGTAGCTGATCTCATAGGCTACTAGCGGAGATCCATCCGCTTGGTGTATCACATGGATGCATGAGTTGCTCGTGTCCATCGAACTGACCACCGAAATTTTTCACATGAAGTGTTTATCCCATGTGTCCGTGAGAACTTTCATGTATTTATTGTATGACTAGTCCTTAGACTTGAGGTCTTTACAATCTTATGTGTGGATCAAATAACTTTGACATATTCCTTCCCCGGTTCAAAAGATCCAGTCATAAGGGTATGATTGGGTCATTTGTTGAAACACATGAAGTTTGTAAGAGACAACAGAGAATCGCCACTCTCTCGGATAATATTTTCTTATAAGAGTAGTATTCCAGTTCGTGGGTTGATATGTGTGATCAGTGCTTGAGACTGTGGCTGCAGCGGAAGAATCATGTGAGATTCTCGGGTTAACACGATTCATGACACTATCAACATCATACCTTTGACTATATGGGTAGACACTTTCAATACCCTAGGTCAAACGGTGGGGATACAGTGAGGCGAGAGACCGTATCATATGTAAATTGCATACAGAATGGGTATATATATCTTTCCTTCTCATTTGGGGGCCTTGGCATGTTGCTAGATGTCAACCTTGGTCATTGAAATCGAACGACCATATGATCGGAGGATAATTTATGTTCGATTAAATTATCACGATTCATTTCATATCCAACTTGAGGGGAACCCAAAAGGTCACACACAACAAAGTCGAAATCAATGGTTAATAGTGCACAATACAAATTTAACAACATATATGATTACTGTAGGAATTGTTCATAAATGGTTCAATGTGTTTAATTATTGAACAGATCATTTATGAGGTTCCATAGTGGCTTAGGGATTGGTGAATGACGATAGGGGCACTTTGGGAATTGGAATAAAAAAAAACATGAATAGTAAAAAAAATTATTTGTTATTTGTTTTGAATTCCAATTCGGCCCAAACTCTTATTAGGGTTTTATAATCTCATTAAACCACTAAATTAAGATCTAATGGCTAAGATGAAATTAGCATTTATCCCACATCGGATTATTAATTAATTTTATTGTCTTTGGAGCACCTATATAAACCCAACGAATTCTTTACAAAATTTTGCACCAAACCTTTCATATCTTGGGTTTATATAAGTGAGCAACTCTAAAGTTTAAGAGTAAGCCACTGATTTTGAGGATCCTTAAGTCTAATTGACTAGAGGAACCTCGAGTTAAAAGTTTTGAGGTATTTGCTTAGGCTAGCACCAAGGGCAAAATACCCGTGCACTCAAGGTGTAGTCTTGCCGTTGAGTTTTGGCTTTGGTGTGTGCATCTTTGGAGGCCACACACTTGGGTGGCTCTTTGGAACGTGGAAGAGCTTGCTGAGTTCGAGAAAAGCTTGTAGATTGGAGGGAAGACTGGAGGAGTCTTCGGTTCAAGTAAGTCTTTTTCTTTCTTTATTTTAATTAGAGTTCTTACGATAGTTAACATGTTTAGGTTTATGTTATTTGCATGTTTTATGAGTTTTTATGCTTAGAATGTATATAGTAACATGTCTAGGCTTATAGAATAATAAAAATAAATGGGTCTTGGGAAAAGGTATAGCGGCATCATAATTTTATTTTTTTCTTGATTTTCCGCTGCGCACCAGCGGCCGCTTCCAAACATTTATAACAAACATACGTGAAGTCGGAGCCTTGCCCCACCTTCACTTCCTTCATGTAACGACCGATAGTCCTTACTACTGTCTACAGTGAAACCGTTACGTACGAGACGAAAGTATGTAAGATAAACTATGTTTGGACTTATATATGCTCATGGAACGACTTTGAAGACGATCGGTAAATTCTCCGAAGTCCCGGGAAGAGACTGCACCATGTGCCCTTTTGTACTACCCATAATATTTGGGGCATAACGTTTCATACGACCTCTGATTTTTATGATTTTATATCTTCGGAAAGCTAAGACCGAGACCTACAACTTCTGCGTTAAACATTTTTCCAAATTCAGACTAGAATCAGGTCAAAAACGCAAGTTAAATTCTGGATGAATAGTAATTTCGGGACTAAATGGAGAATTCTCCAATTTTCTAGATTTTTCTACTCTTTTCCCCAACTTTCCAAATAACAATTGGGTCCACTATAAAAAGGACCTACTATTCACTATTTCTCAAGAATTAAAAACGAAATTGAAGGGAAAAAGAAAAGAAGAAACCGTGAGGAAGAGATGGAGAGAAGAAGAGAAGAAAAAAGAAAAGAATAAGAAGGAAAAGAAGAAAGAAGAGAAGGAGAAGCAAAGAAGGTTTGGCATCCATGGAGCTTTATGGAAGAGTTGGGAATCAAAAGAAATAAGGTAAAGAACTAAACCCAAATTTCCAAGTTATGAGATTTTAGCAAATTGTTGATATGGTAGTTATAGAAGCTTGTTATGTGTTGCAAATTAGTAGTTAATTAGTTAAGTAATGGGTGTTTGGATGATTTTAGTTTGTTATTTCAAGTTTGTTGATTATGAAAGAATAATGGAATTGGATGATTAGAAATAAGTGAAATGGTAGGTTTAAGTTATGTAAAATGGGGGTAGAGTGACTTAAGGTTATAAGAATGAGGGGATTTAGGCATGCCGCACACCAAGTGTTCGATATAATGCCACACTTCAATTAATTGAAGAAAATAAAAAAAATTCACATGTTATAAATGGTGCTTAAAATGGTTACAATTCTGTTGCGGGTTATTAGATTTACGGAATTAGATAAGAAGGCGAAATAAGGGAGTTACATGGTGAAGTTGGTTTAGGATGTTTTCCAAATAAGCTGTGAAGAATTGCTTATAAGTTACGTTTCTGATGTCCGATTGATGAAGCGTAAATTTTTAAAAATAAACTAGACATATAAGGTAGTAATATATCCAAAAATCAGAATTTTGGGACTTAAGACGCTAATGTAGAAAAATCTCTAAAGTCAACTGATCGGCAGTAAAGTCTGCACCTGTGACCTGATGACCTAGGCTCGGTTTTTGATTTTTAAAATGAGTTTCGGGTGTCCAAACGATGAGCCGTCAGTTCCAAAATAAACTAGACACATAGGAGCCCTACATATAAAATATTCAGGACTATTGGACCTAATAATAATTTTGGCGGAGTTTCGAATTGGAGTGATCAGCAGGGACAGATCTGATTCCGTCCCTGCTGAACAGCTGGTAGAAATCAATTTGTTCACGGAGTTCCGGGAATTGAATTTAGGATCCGTAAAATTTGGGGTAAAGTAGACTCATAGGGGATTCATCCATTAAATTATCAAGTCCAAATTCTTTACCAATTGCTCCCAGTAAAATTCCAAATCTGACCCAAAAACCTGGAAAATTCTGGTTCATTTATTCTTCTAAGTTCATTAAATATTTCTTTGTTCTAACAATCCCTTTATTCTTATAGATCAACGTCAGAACTCGCAACCACCGTCGACGCCGTGAAAAGACGCCATCAAGCCCAAATCAGTGAGTGGACACTTTCCTTTTTACCTGATTTTCATATCGTATTTTGATATCAGACTTATTTTTATGCCTTAGGGCGTTAGACTTCTTTATTGCTGTTATTACATGACATTTATGTTTTATGATATGTTTTAGTATTGCTTTACAAAGAAAAATTTTAAGACATGAGTTTTTATGTATTTCGGGGCATGAGGTAAAACCTCACCCCAGTATGTAACTTGAGATACAGTGGAATTGACGGATTTAGAGACATGTGCACATGTGGAGGACTGAGGGGACGCTCCCAGATCCTCGAGCAGGACTAGGGTTGACAGATCCCCGAAATCCTGGTTTCAGAGCTTGGGCGGTAGCATTGATCCGCACCCCCACTTTTAGTGGTGGCTACACTGCCAGTGGAGCTGTTGTCCTGGGTGTAGAGCTCTACATTGCTAGTTGAGCTGTTGTCCTGGACGTAGGGCACAACCAGCCTCAGAGATGCCCAGTTGAGTTGTGGTCCTGGGTATAGAGTACATCCAGTTGAGTTGTGCTCCTGGATGTAGAGCAGTTTTTAGTTTTCAGATTTTCAGTATAAGATTTTCAGATTTCCAGTAATTAATTTTCAGAAAATCAGTTGTTAGTAAACAATTTTCAGAAATCAGACTTTAGTAAATAGTTTTCAGAAACAAGACTTTTAAAAGCAGTTTTCTGAAATACGAAGTCTTGGAAAACAAGTTTTCATATAAAGATGTTTTGAAAATATGGTTTTAAAGCTAAAAGATTTTTATATCAGTTTTCAGTTTTTAGTCCACTCACTTAGATCGTATAACGATCTAACCCCCCTCCAGTCTTTATGTTTGGCAGGATTCTCGGAGGATGAGCTCGGGAGGATGGATATTGATGCAGTCACTAGGGATGAAGTCCACCAGCATTAAGTCACAAAGCATAAGAGTCCAGTTCAAGTCAAAGTAGTCGTATGCAATTGTTAGTGTCATTTGGTCTGTATAGATAATCCTTAAAAAAGAGTTATAAGAAAATGATATTGTGAACATTCCCTTTTTTTTTTAAGTAAAAGTATTTATATTATCCAGTCGAGTTATAGTCTTCATGTATGACATTGAATTCGAATAATTAGAGTACATTCAGATAGTCAGAGGCTTATGGGGTTAGCATAGCTATCCCCTGCCGGTAACATCTTCCACATCGGGGATGTTACAAAGATGGTATCAGAGCATGGTCTAGGGAGTCAGTGACTGCAGTGGGTAGAATGTCGGGGTCTTGTTTACGTAGTATGTCCGGGATACCCGTATATGAGGCACTTCCTCTCCAGTATCCGATCCTCGAGTACGTCCTCAAAGCTTCACAGACAGGTTAGTAAATATTTCCAACTATTTGAATTCTTTTTCCTTAATCTAGTTAAGAAATCATTCCGTAGTCATCATAGACAATTCTCCGAAGTTCCGAATAAGCTAGGGAGCTAGATTGATAAGTCTCAAAGAAGTTGAAAAGAGAGCAAAGGAGAAAAGAAAAAGCTAGAAGAAAAGATACATAAATGCTTGAACCAGTTAGAAACAGAGATGTATAGAGATAGAATGAAATAGAAAAGCCTAAAGATATCCACATAAAGGACTAGGAAGAGAAAAATAAAGCTAGAAGAGAAGTAAGATAAGATAGAGGATATAGAAACAGAGTAGTAAACAAAACACTAGAACCCATAGCAGTAAAAGAGAGTAACGAAAGCCCCAACAAGTATTAGAATTGCCTAGCAGACTTAAGATTCCATTCCTACTCAAGAGATTCTTCCAAGATAAAATCTTAGATTACCTAGTTTTCGAATTCTTCAATGAGACCAGATAAAGGAAACATCCAAATAGAGTCTATCTCATAGGCATAGGTGACCATAAGGGATCAGATAAGAATGCACTTAGAACATGAATGGCAGATCAGTTCAAAGTGAGTAGGAAACCATGAGAATATACAGGGATAGACCCGTAAGGATAAAGAGAGAGTTAGGAGTAACAAAGCAACAATATAAAGCGTTAAATAGAAAGCCATAGCCGAAACCTATAGCAAGGATGAAAAATAAGGATTTGGGGAGCAGGAGTGACATCCAGAAGTAGATATAGATAGGGAAATATAAACAGATAAGAAATGAAAGGATCTATGGAAGTATGAATTAGAGACATGGAGTTAAGTAATAAAGGATAATACCAAGGCTAGCAGTAAAGATAAGTATGGTAAGATTAGAACAGAATAGAAGATGAATAGATCGAAGAAAAGGTTTTTCCCCAAGTATGATGCCCTTCTTACTTAGAAGAATTCCTCGATTCAATATTCCTAAAACCATCTCGTATAGGTAGCGAATCCTATGATTAACCAAAGACCGTTATAAGATGGCAAAAGTAAGAAAATCAATGATGATCAAGGAATTTTGTAATGGTCACAACATACCAATAGAGAGAGAGAGACTTTAGGTCCTTCGAAACTCAACTTGTAGGCAAACCAGATGAAACGACGAATTGGAATAATAGTTAGCTCCCTATAGTCAAGAGATCCAATAAATAGAACTTTTACTACCCAGATTTTCACTCATTCGAGATACCAGTTAAAGAAGTTATCATGATAGCAATGTTTAAAAATACGGAACGGCGCCTCGAGGTGGCCGGCCATTGAGGCGCGAAGCGGACCTCCTCGAGGCGGTGAGGCGGGCGCCTCTATCCGGAAATCGGAAAAATAATCCAAAATATATTCATTTCTTTATAATTCATAGTATGTTCAAAAAATTATTGATAAGTAATCCAAAATACATTACTTTCTTCATAATTCATAGTATGTTCAAAAAATTATTGATAACTAATCCTTAAATAAGCTATCATTAGTGTCTAGCGGCATGAAGCTTGGGTCAAAATCTCTGTCATCATCAGATGAGTCAACATCCAAAGAACCTCCTTCACTTGTATTGTCTTCATCCACTAATTATGGAGCTTTCCCTTTCCCTAACAAATAACATAAATTCGTATTATTTTTTTAATTTGATTATATAAGTTGCATTATTTGTACAAGATTAACTTACTTTGGTCTCTGCTCCTTTTTTGTGCAGGTGCTCTACTGCCACTCAGTTGTTCAATGAAAGTATTCTCCATAAAGCTTTCTCCAGCCACCCACTCATCATCAGAAGGCAACTCATCCTCAATCAAAGAATCATCAACCGATTGAAATGAATGTTTTTTCATGTATTTGTGCTTCAATCACATATTGTACATTATGTACACTAATGAGTTCAATTTCTCGATGGATAATCTATTTCACTTCTTTGTATGAATCTACAGTTTATTTATTCAAATTAACAGAAGTTGAATAAAGTAAGTATTCATAAAACACAAGTTATTATTAGAACATACCATATTAAATGCACTCCAATTGCGTTCACACCCCGAGGATGAGCATGTTAGACTTAAAATCTTTATTGCTAAAGATTGCAGTTGATGAGCTTCACCGCCGTATGCTCTCCACCAGTCAGCTACAATAATATTGAATATACACTTTCAAAATTCATATAATATCTTATAGTTAATAATAACACAAAAGTGATAATTCACATACCAGGACTACGATTGAAGACGGTGTGTTTGGAAATACTGGTGCCAAATAATCCTTGCTTATGTAGAAAGGCATCCAATTGTATATCTACCGCATATTGATCTTCAGGATTGGGCAACAATTTCTCCAAGCATAAAATAAACCCACGCCTAATCTCCGGATACTTGGAAGGAGGATTGTCTACATACTGGATATTTGGATTCAAAAAATAAGCAGCTGCATGCAATTGACGGTGCAACTGAGACTCTCACCTATCATCAATTATTTTCCAAAGATCCTTGTATGCACCAGCCTCATTTCCCAAATTTTTTGCTATCTCCTCTTTTGCACTATCCATAGCACCATATATAAATCCCATACAAGGAAATTTTTCGCCATCTGTCATCCTCAACACATGAACTAGAGGTTTGGTTGTTTTCAATGCATAAGTAACACAAGTCCAAAACCTATCATTAAAAATTATTTTTTTTGCATCTTTCCCTTCAGACTTCTTGGAGAAAGTAAGTTCATTCCACTCTTTTGAAGTAAACATTTTCTCCAAGGATTCCTTCAAACCATACATGCTTTCTAATGTTAAGAATGCAGTTGCAAACCTTGTCGATGCGGGCCGAACTAAATCCTTCTTTGTGAAACTTCTCATTAAAGCCAACACCGCTCCATGATTATAAATGAAATTACTAAACTGTTAAATGACATTAACAATCATGAATTAATGATGTCAAATAAGAAGATATTTAATAAAATATGTTGAGGTAGCTTTCAAATATTTTACCTTTTTGCTTTTAACAATGCATTTTTATGTTCAGGTAGCTTCTCAATATCTTCAAGAATTAAATCAATACAATGCGCCGCACATAGTGTCCACCACAACCGTTTCCTCTTTTCCATTAAAAGTTCACATGTTTTCTTATAGTTTGATGCATTATCTATAATGACTTGAATGACATTATCTTCGCCTACTTCTTCAACAACATCATCAAACATGTTGAACAATAAATTTGCATCCTTAACTACATCACTAACATCCACAGATTTAAGAAAAATTGTTCCAAAAGGATTGTTCACAAGGAAGTTTACCAATTGTCTTCCTCTCATATCCTTCCACCCATCTGACATAATGCTAACCCTTATTTCACTCCATGTTTTCTTTACTTCATCAACAACTTCTCTAGTATTGTATAACTCTTTTGTTAGTATAGTTGTTGATAACTCATATGGTGTCGGTGGTTTTAGCCCACAGCCAAAATTTCCAATTGATCGCACCATATTAACAAATGATGGACTATTAGCAACATTAAAAGCAATGCCATTCTCATAAAAAACCTACCAATATCTTGTATCGTCTGATTACGAAGATCTTGAACACTTCCTTGTGAGGGTTGTACCAGATTGTCCGCCAATTCTCCCTCTTCAATATTAACCACAAATCTATCCATTGGCCATATAACTGTTCTCTGGGATATACTGTTTGAACTACCAAAAGAAATGCGGTGTAGGGAGGCACCTTCATCAATCCGTTCTTCTCGATAAAGTTGTGCAACTTTTTTGTATCTTGTTTTTTCTTCATATATTTTTTCATCTCGGATTGCACTTCTGGAGGAACCATCGTACATGACGCGACATTACCCTTAATACCCGTAAGATGTTCTTTCATTCTGTATACACCCCCTTTGATTGTCCTTGCGCAAAAATGACATTCAATATACTTATATGAACCCTTTCCATCGTCCACAATAACTTCATGCCCGTACTTCCAGGCCGAATCTGTTCGATTCGACATTTTACTGAAACAAATTACATCCAATTCAATTGTTACATCCAATTCAATTCTTAATCACTAATTTTATCTAAATCAATTCAACCTAAAACCCAAATCTACGAGATTATATGCGGATCTTGATTTTATCTAAACAAACAGATAAATACAAAGGAACAAACATAGCAGAGGACAATTTTATGCAGAGGAACAAACAGAGGACAAATTTAATCAGAGGAACAAACATAGCAGAGGAACAAACACATAAATGCAAAGGAACAAGCATAGCTGAGGAACAAACAAAAATTCAAAGGAATAAAAAAAACTGAAAACCAGTATGCCGAGAGAGACCAGTTTGAAGTAGAGGATGATTTGCAAGAAGAGGATGAACATCGTCGAGAAACGCAGAGGAGGCCGAGAAATACGAAGGAGGCCGAGAAATGCAGAGGAGCCGAGAAACACAGAGGAGACCGATCAACGCAGAGGAGCCGAGAAACCCTAAGATTTTTTCTTTATAATCTTAATGATACGACGACATTTTGGTATTCCAAAACGTCGTCGTTTAAGTTTAAAAATTTTTTAAAAAAAATGTTCGATGTGAGGCGGCCGCCTCACGCTGATTCGGCCTGATGCAGCATGAAACGAACCGCAATAGGCGACCGCCTCAGTGCGCCGTCGCCGCGTGGCGGCCGCCTCAGCCGTATATTTAAACAATGCCTGATAGAGCCTATCTCATACCTATCCTACATGAGCAATATACTCCATCAGGACATAAAGTACTAGAACAAGGATAAAGAAAATTTCTGAGGCATAAAGAAAAGGACTAGTGAGATGTCAACAGCTCCAATTGGTATAGACAACCGTGAGAAAAACCCAAAGAAATTCTATTTTAAGAAATAAAGAGGATTTTGATAGGAACATCCACCTAGGAGAAAGATCAAAGAAGTTTTGAGAATATAAAGAAGGAAAACCTAAGACAATTCAAAGATTAAGGAAGTCAGAGTAAGGAATACTGGTTCAGCAAATGATCATAGAAAGTTAGATATCATAGAAACCACAGATAAGCTGAGCCAGTAAAGATTCAAAATAAGTGTAAGAATAAGCTTATAAGATTGGAGGTATTAAGAAAGTGATAAGAGTATCAGTATGGACAATAGGACAAAGTGATCAAATCAAGGTTTATAGCAAGAACATAAGGTTGAAATTTAAGAAACAAATAGAAAAATGACTCACAAATAGTCTTAATTGTTGGTTTCTATTGATGTCCCAAGATCATTTAAGCCACGAAATTGAATGAATACTATAAAGAAATGTGGCGGAAACACACTTACATTGAACGGATTGGATGTGATGCTCAACAAAATTTTACTTCCCTTCAAGCTACTCCAAGATTCGGCCAAGAGAAGCTTTGTTGATGAAGATGATGAAGCTCCAAGCTTTAGGATTCCAAGCTCTAAGATTCGGTTCCCTATCACCTTGTATTTGATCCTTGTTGTGCTAGTAAAGATGAAAGAAAAACAACTTCAAGGCTCACGGTTTTGCTGTTTTTGGGAGAGAGAAAATGTTCTGTTTTTTCTTCTTCTATTTGGCTTCAAAAACGTAAAATGAAGAATGAAAAAACAATAACCAAATATTGGGTAAATGGTTTACAAAAGTCAAAGCCAATTTTGGCTCCAAAATTGTAATAAATAGCCACACCTAACTCCATCAGGAATAGTGATAACATGTCACTCACCAAAAGTGACTTTTGACATATATCACAAATAAATGAAAAATGATGTGACTCGCGATGTGACTTGAGGGCCCCACTCGAATTCAAAATGCGAGTGGGCCCCACTCGAATTCAAAATGCGAGTGGGCCCGCAAACACTTCCGGGCTCGGTTTCGCTAATTCCGAATTAACGAACTTCCGTCGCGACGTAATAATTATGCCTAGCGAAATTACTATTCACGTAGCTAAAGAATTAATTCTAAATTAACTCGTTTGCCCGAATTAAATTATAAATTTAATTCCGCGTCGAAATCCAATTTCGTTTAATATATCGAATATATTATTTTGTCAATTAATTCCAAATTAATCTTTCTCTCTCTCTTCAAATAGTACTTTATCCAAGATAAAGTGTCTCCGCAATTAATCCCAGATTAATTAATTTCAGATCATACGTCATCGGTGAATCTTCGGGAACCGACCCAAGAGATCCCTGGATATGTTGGCAGTAAATACGGTCGTCGGACTATCCGAACACGTGCGTACCTCGTACTATGTTTTTACCGATTTACCAGACAAGGTTGGCTTCTAGCAAAGCGCCATGCCTACCCAATTCTCCAGAAATATTCTTACTGGAATATATGATCTATGTCAGGCGTAGTATACCGTAGTATTGTGTATTGCGATCCAGTATCGGATGTCACGTGCAAGGCTTGGGGCTGGAATAGTGTCTTCCCCGTACGAAGCACATATCGGATATCAAGCAACTAGTCTCTTTGAATCGGATAATCATGACCTTGTCATATTATCCCGATGGTTGTAACACAATAGAGAACCATTTCTGAATCCCTGCGTGATCATCATCTCCATATGTTTGAAGTGATACTTCCATCTTGACATCACATCTAATACACTACGATTCTCAATAAACCCAGAAGAGGCGTACACAGAACCTGTTAAAGCCCTGGACGACCAAAACCAAAGTTTACCGATTGTCGCAAGTACTAGCGATGCAAGTCTTAGGTTAAGACCAAATACACCTACCCTGAAGCGGACTCCCATACACACATATACATACTACCAATGGGATTCCGCAGGGTCTATCCAGAGCGAAGCTGTTTTCCATACCAACGGTAAAACACAACCTCCTATCGCACTTGCATAAGTATCCAATACTTAAATATATGAGAACTATGCCGTTATGCCCTCACAACGCGCACACGTGTAATACTAGTCTATTCCGCATTATCGATGTCCAATCTCGATAATACTACGACTAGGGATATTTAATTATTAAACCTTTATGGATTGATACTGTCTCATATCATCTCAATCCGGAATTAATCATAAGGACTTCTACCATTTATATATCAAAGTAAATAAATTACAAAACGGTAAAAGGCAATTTCATTACAACATAGTTAATTTTGTACAAAAACACAATGTCTTTTACAAACAGTGACGTTCTGGGTCATAACTGTCCAAGAATCTCCCACTTGGCCTATATCCAGTCACTCAAGCATCTAATACCCGAACTATGTACATGTCGCTCAAAATTTTGCTGAGGAATAGCTTTCGTCGGCGGATCTGCCATGTTGTCATCTGATGCGACTTTCTCGACCTTCACATCGCCACAATGTATGATCTCTCGAATCAGATGGAAACGTCGAAGAACATGCTTGGATCGTTGATGAGACTGTGGTTCCTTAGCCTGCGTTATAGCCCCGTTATTGTCACAATACAATGGAATGGGCTCAGCTGCTAACGGAACTACTCCTAATCCAATTAGGAATTTTCGGATCCAAACTGCTTCCTTTGCTGCTTCAGCTGCAGCAATATACTCCGCTTCTGTTGTTGAATCGGCAACAGTCTCTTGCTTGGAAGATTTCCAGCTCACTGTTCCGTTATTCAAACAAAAAATATGTACCCGGATTGCGACTTACAGTCGTCTTTATCGGTTTGGAAACTTTCATCGGTATACCCAGTTACCTCAAGTTCTCCATCTCCATAGATTAAGAAAGCATCCTTAGTTCGTCTAAGATACTTAAGGATATTCTTAACCGCCATCCAGTGACTTTCACCTGGATCGGCCTGATATCGACTACACATGCTCAAAGCATAGGAGACATCAGGTCGTGTACATATCATGGCATACATGATCGATCCGACTGCCGAGGCGAAAGGTATCTGACTCATGTTGTCTCTCTCATCTTGAGTTTTAGGACACATGTCTTTAGATAGAGAGACGCCATGTGACACTGGCAACAGTCATCTCTTGGACTGATCCATGTTGAATCTCTTCAACACCTTGTCAATATATATACTCTGGGAGAGTCTAAGCAGCTTTCTAGATCTATCCCTGTAAATCTTTATTCCCAGAATAAAGGCTGCTTCTCCCAGATCTTTCACGGAGAATTTCAATGAAAGCCAAGCTTTCACCGACGTTAGCATGGGAATGTCATTGCCTATAAGCAATACATCATCAACATAAAGGACAATAAAAGTCAGTGCTCTTCCACTAACCTTCTTATATACACAAGGATCATCTTCATTTTGAATGAAATCATATTCTTTTATGATCTCATCAAAACGTTGGTTCCATGACCTGATGCTTGCTTCAGTCCATAAATGGACCGATTTAACTTGCAAACCTTGTTTGCACATCTAGGCACTATAAAACCGTCAGACTGTTGCATATAAACATCCTCCGAAAGGTTTCCGTTAAGGAAAGCGGTTTTAACGTCCATCTGCCATATCTCGTAATCGAAATATGCAATAATTGCAAGCATTATCGAATGGATTTAATCATGGCAACGGGTGAGAAAGTTTTGTCATAATCGACACCATGTCGTTGACGATACCCCTTCGCTACAAGCCTAGCTTTGTACGTTTGTACATTGCCATCCATGTCGGTCTTCTTCTTGAAGACCCATTTGCATCCAATAGGGTTTACGCCTTCTGGTGCATCAACCAGTGTCCAAACTTGGTTGGTATACATGGAATCCATTTCGAACTTCATGGCTTCTTGCCATAAAGCGGAATCGATATCTTGTATCATTCCTCATACGTAGCCGGTTCGTTATCCTCTATGAGATTAATATCTACATGAGGTGAGATCAGAAACCCATACCTCTCAGGTTTTTTTCTGACTCTCTCGGACCTACGCGGTCCTTGTGTAATAGAAGATTGTGGTACAGTCTCATCCCAGATGGAATGTTCTTGTTCCGTTGAGGATTCTATGCCAGAAACAGTATCACTCCGATTTTCATCGAGTTCTACTTTCCTCCCACTAATCACTGCATTTAGGAATTACTTCTCAAGGAAAACCGCATGTAGAGCAACAAATACTTTGTTCTCTCGTGGGTGATAGAAGTAATAGCCTTTGCTTTCCCTAGGATATCCTACTAATAGGCATTTATCCGATTTGGGTTCAATTTTGGTACCTTCCAAACGTTTGACGTATGCCCAGCATCCCAAAATCTTCAGGAATGAGAAACCCGATTTCTTTCCTGTCCATATCTCATATGGTGTCTGTTGTACAGACTTTGACGGAACCTTATTCAAAATAAGAATTGCACTGTTTAATACATATCCCCAGAAGGAAATAGGTAGCTCAGTGCGACTCATCATAGACCTAACCATGTCCAACAAAGTTCGGTTTCTCCGTTCGGACACACCGTTTAATTGCGGTGTTCCAGGAGGAGTCTACTGTGAAAGAATACCATATTCTTTCAAGTAATCTAGAAACTCATTGCTCAAGTATTCGCCACCACGGTCCGACCGTAATGTCTTTATACTCTTGCCGGTCTGTTTTTCAACTTCGTGTCGAAACTCTTTGAATTTCAAAAACGTTTCCGACTTGTGTCTCATAAGATACACATAACCACAACGTGATGCATCATCCGTAAAGGTTACAAATTATTCATATCCACCTCTAGCCTGGCTAGACATGGGCCCACATACGTCACTATGAACGAGGGCTAACAGTTCGCTGGCGCGTTCATCCTTACCGCTAAAAGGTGATTTAGGCATTTTGCCTAATAAGCAAGAGTCACAGACGTCATATGAATTTGGATCAAATCCGTCCAAGTACCCACTCTTCGAAAGTGTGGATATGCGAGTCTTGTTTATATGTCCCAGACGACAGTGCCACATGTAAGTTTCATCTTTATTACTCATTTTAAGCCTTTTGTTTGTATATATGTTTGAGATTAATTTATATTCAAAATATAAAGACCATTATTTGCAACAGCAGTGCAAATTTCTACATCATTTTTATACACAAAACACCCGGTGTTCCTGAATACAAAAGTATACCCACATTGGGTTAACATAGATACAGAAATAATATTCCTAGTCAAACTAGGTACATAATAACAGTCATTAAGTTCAAGTACATGCCCCGAGGGCAGTTCTAAAACAAAAGTGCCAACGGCCAAAACGGCGACTGGTGCCCCATTTCCGACGCGTAGATCAATCTCCCCTGAGGCCAGTCTCATGCTAATCCGCAGATCCTGCACATCAGTACATATGTGAGTACCACAACCAGAATCAAAAATCCAATTGTTAAAACTAGAAATAGTCATGTTTATCTCAATAACAAACATACCTGAAGCCGGTGCCTTGCCCACTTTAATCTCCTTCTGGAGCTCCTTATACTCGCGACAGTTACGCTTCCAGTGACCCCGCTTCTCGCACTGGAGGCAAACATCGTGAGATTTGTCCTTAGGCTTCCCAGAAGCCTTTGACGATTTGGCATTGCCCTTTCTTTTATGCTTCTTCTTCTTCACACCTCCAGTCGCCTTGGGCCCAGCCCTCGGTGCCTGAGATGTCGAAGCAAAGTACGCCTTGCGCTTGTTGCCCTTAAGCATCTCCCTTTCAGCTTCCTTGAGAATTGACAACAACTCTCCAAGAGTATCATCAGTGTTCATCAGGTTATAGCTTATGATGAACTGTTTCCAAGTATCGGGGAGAGATTGCAAGATCATATCTATGGTAATCTCAGCCTCTAAGACTATCCCCATCTTAGCCAGCTCATCTATGTCAGCAATATTTGTACCACATGGGACTCAACAGACATGCCTTCTGACAGACGTGAACGGAAGAGCTTCTTCACTAACTCATATCTTTGCGACCTTCGGTTAGATCGGTGAAGATCTTGCAACCTCGCCAACATGTTATAGGGATCCAAGTCCCTATTCTGTCGATGGAAATGCTGAGTCATAGCAGCAAGCATAATTGACTGAGCAGTATCATTATCATCGCTGTGAGTCTTCCAAAGCTCCAGCTCAAGTAGCTTATCAGGTTTGGGCTTAGGCCAAGAGGTCTTGTATAGTATATAACAGCCTCTCGGCTCCAAGGACAATCCTCAGATTCATTTCCTAATCGGCAAAGTTCGTGCCCTTGAAGACATTTTTGCCCATGATAATGTCTCGGACATTTCCCTTTCCTATCATCTTGATTACGATAGTCTAACTATCTAATCAACGATATATGGGTACAGTCTAACTGTTACAAGAAAAATAATATTATATAAAATAATTTTGACGAAATAATATGAAAGCGCGTAAAGCTAAGTATCTGAATGAAATTGTAAATTCAATACTAGCCTCCCGCTATTTTTCGGCGAGCCTCTAACCCTCTGTCGAGTACTCGGGAAACCCAGTTTCCTAGTGGGCTAGGATCCCGTTAAATAACACACAACCTTGACTTTGGCCAACAAGCTGCATGATATTTAACTAGGTAGATCTCGAAGATCAATTGGATCTAATCCAATTCCTAGATCCGGTAGGTGGACATCCAAGTCCAAAACCTATGTACAATACATATGCCAATATATCCAATATATTTGCCTAACCTTTTTCCTCTGAATCAACTAAGCCTTGGCTTTGGCACAACAAGCTTAATGATTCCAGTTAAGCGAGACCCATTGACATGGAAAGTTTCGTAATCAATGTCGATGGACAAGAAGTGATCTTGACTTTGGCCAACAAATCACGACTTGGACAAGACACTGATATGGAACAAAACTCTCATGATTCAAACACATCCGCAATTGACAAAGGTCTTGACTTTGGCCAACAAACCAATGCCAACTTTGGATCTTGAGTAAGAATCACTCAACGGAATGAAATAACGCTTAATATGTTTTGAGGGTTTTTCGCGTAAATTGGCAACCAATTTATTATCTTTGTTAAGGTCTCATCATTCACCATTAAGCATGCATTCTAAAAGCATAATAAGGCGCGGAAAGTAAACTAATAACAATATGCAGATGGATATTTAAACAGATTGTTCCTAGAACAAATCACTCACTTTCCTCTCCCCAGTTGGCACTATTCTACTTCTACCCAATTACATAATACAATAATAGAAACCTCATTAACATTGAGGGGAATAAGGTGAGAAGAGAATACAAAGAAATAATAAGAGAGAAGGCTGGACACGCAGGTCCAATTTATAAATTCCGAATTTACAATAATTTCTAAAATTTCCCTTTCCCTTCTAATATCCATCCGATATACGCTATTCATTCATCACATCCACGCATTCATTCAAGCATGTTATTCAATCAAACTAATCAAATTAATTATCTTTGAATATTAGTGATCATCCAATGTTCAAACAATGATTTGATTTGCGCGAGTCCAACTCGTTTGAGAATAAGTACTTAAAGTACGAATTCTTGAATTATATCGAACTACTCGTTAAATCTAATTTAATCTGTATTCAATACTAATTCATGTATTTAATTCAAAATTAAATATCTACACTTTTTAATGCGCTTTAATGATTAAGATTCCAAATCTAATCCTTTCGGGTCTCAAAGCCCAACTAACATCCAATGTTCGTTTAATTAAAGTCCGATGGGCTTTCAATTGATTTTATAAGGCATGGGCTTTGGTCAATATGGGTCAAACCCAATTACCAAGCCCAATTGAGGAATCACCCTCATATGCCAAAAAACCAATTTTAGCCCATAAGGCCCAATTAAACTTTTAAAGCCCATTTATTACATTTGGATTTAATGGAATGATTTTGGCCCAATTTGAATCCAATCCAATTGGCCTAAACCAATTTGGCCCAACCAAGCCCATTATGCCCAAATATAACATTTTCAAGCCCAATTCAAAATTAAGCCCATTAATCAAATTTTAATATTCTAAATTTTAAAATCTAATTAACTAAAGTGTAATACATCAATTAATTATCTAAATCCATATTTCCAAAATACAATTTAATTAATTAATCATGTTTTCATTTGTTCAACTTATGTCCAATAATTTTTGAATCAAAAAATCATCTCATTACATGCAAGGAAGCTCTCGGCCATATTAAGGATTTTTGTCCGATTTCGTTTTTCAATCCGATCGAAATACAAATCGACATTTCCAATTCGTTTCAAGTCATCCAATGATCATCAAAACAAAAATACCAAGACTTCCAAGGGTAATACTAGATTCGGCCATGCCTCTTTTTTGGGGAAAAATTCATCCAATTTGTTTTTCAAAAATTGATCATAAACAACTCAAAGTCATCCATACATAAGCATGCTCAAACAAGTAATTTATTCAAAACATGCTCAAAATCAATTTACCCAAATTTTACCCTAAAATATTTCATGCTTAAACAAGGCTCATTGATACCATTGTTGATTTCTATTGATTTCCCAAGATCATTTAAGCCACGAAATTGAATGAATACTATAAAGAAATGTGGTGGAAACACACTTACATTGAACGGATTGGATGTGATGCTCAACAAAATTTTCCTTCCCTTCAAGCTACTCCAAGATTCGGCTAATAGAAGCTTTGTTGATGGAGATGATGAAGCTCCAAGCTTTAGGATTCCAAGCTCTAAGATTCGGTTACCTATCACCTTGTATTTGATCCTTGTTGTGCTAGCAAAGATGAAAGAAAAACAACTCCAAGAACACCTCCAAGGCTCACGGTTTTGCTGTTTTTGGGAGAGAGAAAGTGTTCTGTTTTTTCTTCTTCTATTTGGCTTCAAAAACGTAAAATGAAGAATGAAAAAACAATTACCAAATATTTGGTAAATGGTTTACAAAAGTCAAAGCCAATTTTGGCTACAAAATTGTAATAAATGGCCACACCTAACTCCATCATGAATAGTGACAACATGTCACTCACCAAAAGTGACTTTTGACATATATCACAAATAAATGAGAAGTGATGTGACTCGCGATGTGACTTATGGGCCCCACTCAAATTCAAAATGCGAGTGGGCCCGCAAACACTTCCGGGCTCGGTTTCTCTAATTCTGAATTAATGAACTTCCGACGCGACGTAATAATTATGCCTAGCGAAATTACTATTCACGTCGCTAACGAATTAATTCTAAATTAACTCGTTTGCCCAAATTAAAATCTAATCTTAATTTCGCGTCGAAATCCAATTTCGTTTAATATATCGAATATATTATTTTGTCGATTAATTCCAAATTAATCTTTCTCTCTCTTCAAATAGTACTTTATCCAAGATAAAGTGTCTCAACAATTAATCTCAGATTAATTAAGTTCGGATCATATGTCATCGGTGAATCTTCGGGAAGCGACCCACGAGATCCATGGATATGTTGGCAGTAAATACGGTCGTCGGACTATCCGAACACGTGCGTACCTCGTACTACATTTTTACCGATTTACGAGACAAGATTGGCTTCTAGCAAAGGGCCATGCCTACCCAATTCTCTAGAAATATTCTTACTGGAATATACGATCTATGTCAGGCATAGTATACCGTAGTATTGTGTATTGTGATCCAGTATCGGATGTCACGTGCAAGGCCTGGGGGTGGAATAGTGTCTGCCCCGTACGAAGCACATATCAGATATCAAGCAACTAGTCTCTTTGAATCGGATAATCATGATCTGTCATATTATCCCGATGGTTGCAACATAATAGAGAACCAGTTCTGAATCCCTGCGTGATCATCATCTCCATATGTCTGAAGTGATACTTTCGTCTTCACATCACATCCAATACACTACGATTCTCAATAAACCCAGAAGAGGCGTACACAGAACCTGTTAAAGCCCTGGACGACCAAAACCAAAGTTTACCAATTGTCGCAAGTACAAGCGATGCAAGTCTCAGGTTAAGACCAAATACACCTACCCTGAAGCGGACTCCCATAGACACATATACATACTACCAATGGGATTCTGCGGGGTCTATCCAGATCGAAGCTGTTTTTCGTTCCATCGGTAAAAAAAAACCTCCTATCGCACTTGATAAGTATCCAATACTTAAATATATTAGAACTATGTCGTTATGCCCTCACAACGCGCACAAGTGCAATACTAGTCTATTCTGCATTATCGATGTCCAATCTCGATAATACTACGACTAGGGATATTTAATTATTAAACCTTTATGGATTGATACTGTCTCAAATCATCTCAATCCGGAATTAATCATAAGGACTTCCACCATTTATATATCAAAGTAAATAAATTACAAAACGGTAAAAGGCAATTTCATTACAACATAGTTAATTTTGTACAAAAACACAATGTCTTTTTCAAACAGTGACGCTTTGGGTCATAACTGTCCAACATTAATAGTAAGAAGTATGGTAAGGAAACAGAATTTGCAGATGGTATGAGGATTTTGAGGAGTAGCAAGGAAGTAATTGAATCAATGATAGTTGTAGGACACTAAAACTTAGTAAAGGAAAGAACCTGCAAAGGAGAACAATTAAAGATCAAACAAATCACGAGATAGATCGATAACTAGGTGATGAATCTAAAGAATCATGGACTAGGAACTTGAAAAAAAAAAGGTTTAACAATATGTTGAGAAGGATTCGTAGGGATATAGTGAGTAACTTATAAAAGAACCTCGTGGTATAAAGAAAAGAAGGATTTTAGGAAAAATGTAATGTATGGACCAAAGAATAAGGAGTCGAAAGACTAGGATTGGAAAGGAATTTTTGCAATAGAATAAGTTCATAAGAAAAGATAATAAAAAGGATTAAAGAAGTACCCAAAGGAAGAATTTATTATCTGCAAGAAATTAAGCAATGGAAATAATGAGAAGATAATATAAGGATTATGACAGAGGGTACTTCTAGAGAGAGACTTGTATAAGATGTAAAGTGAGTAATTGATAAGAATGACCGGGAGTTCAGAAAAGGTAGAGGTTTTGGTCGTAAAACCCAGTGAAGGAAAATACATCAGACAGTTATACACGAAAGCTCTAGATAAGGGCATATATTATCAAAGCACCAAGAGTACGAAATTAACTCCCACCCTCCCAACCCTCGACCGATAGCGATAAAAAATGGAGCAGGAAGTACAACCTTGAGATACTCCAGGAGCAAGTACAAGAGTAGTAATATAAGAAAAGAAAAGATAGTCCAAATGATAAATGCTAATAGGAAACATTAGATAAAGTAATAAGAGAAGAAGTAATACCTAAGTATAGGATAAAAATGTAAATGACAATGTTAAGGATAATCAAGAACATATAAGGACATATATCCTTCAAGTAAATAAAGAAGAGATGACTTATAGTAGATGCAAATAGAGAAGAAGTACAAAAATAAAACAACGAGATGGTTGATACTAGTATAGAAGATAAGATGAGACAAAAGAATAGAAAAGAAAGATAAAAAAGATGTGATCTAAAGATGTTATTCGTGGATGATCAGGCAAGACTTTTGGGAGACGGGAAAGAAATAAGAAACTCAACTCTAATTCAAGAAAATTAAGCCACTGCAGGCTTGGGATAATTTTAGTACCGGATACGAGTGGTTTGGTAGATTTGTAGTATAGTACGGAGACGAGGAAGCAGGTTAATAACAAATGGTTATTAAAGAAGAAAAATATAAAGACTACTAAGGTTGTAAAGGAATCTAAGGAGTTGATAGTTGAATAATGAAAGCCAATGTTAAGGTTAAGTTGAACAAGTGGAATAGAGAAATATCCGGGAGAGATAAGAGATATTAGAATCCTCGGTGAGAACTAAGAGACTAGTTATTAAGAATTTGCTCAAGTTAAGGAATCATGGTGTATAAGTGGAAATCTTTAAGGAAGGAAATCTTAGAGATAAGGAGTGTGGGGTTCAGCAAAAGAACAAAAGGTCAGTAATCAAAAGTACTCAGCAGAAGTATTGCAGAATGAGGACTTAAGAAAGAGAAATGAGGAAAGATTTAATAGTCAGCAAGGGTTGGCAAAAAGAAGGTAGAGTTTAATATCGTCTTGGATATTCGCGAAGCAAGAAGATCACGAGCAGACATCAGAGAAGATTCGAGGACGAATCCTATTTAAGGGGGGAGAATTTGTAACGACTGGTAGTCCTTACTACTGTCTACAGTGATACCGTTAAGTACGAGACGAAAGTATGTAAAATAAAATATGTTTGGACTTATATATGCTTATGGAACGACTTTGAAGACGATCGGTAAATTTTCCGAAGTCCCGGGAAGAGACTATACCATGTGCCCATTTGTACTGCCCATAGTATTTGGGGCATAATATTTTCATACGACCTCCGATATTTATGAATTTTATATCTTCGGAAAGATAAGACCGAGTCCTATAACTTCCGCGTTAAACATATTTCCAAATTCAGACTAGAATCAGGTCAAAAACACAAGTCTAATTCTGGATGAATAGTAATTTCGGGGCTAAATGGAGAATTCTCCAATTTTCTAGATTTTTCTACTCTTTTCCCCAAATTTCCAAATAACAATTGGGTCCACTATAAAAAGGACCTACTATTCACTATTTCTCTAGAATTAAAAACGAAATTGAAGGGAAAAAGAAAAGAAGAAACCGTGAGGAAGAGAAGGAGAGAAGAAAAAAGAAAAGAAGAAGAAGGAAAGGAAGAAAGAAGAGAAGAGAAGGAGAAGCAAAGAAGGTTTGGCATCCATGGAGCTTTATGGAAGAGTTGGGAATCAAAAGAAATAAGGTAAAGAACTAAACCCAAATTTCCAAGTTATGAGATTTTAGCAAATTGTTGATATGGTAGTTATAGAAGCTTGTTATGTGTTGCAAATTAGTAGTTAATTAGTTAAGAAATGGGTGTTTGGATGATTTTAGTTTGTTATTTCAAGTTTCTTTATTATGAAAGAATAATGGAATTGGATGATTGTTGGATGATTAGAAATAAGTGAAATGGTAGGTTTAAGGTTATGTAAAATGGGGGTAGAGTTACTTAAGGTAATAAGAATGAGGGGATTTAGGCATGCCACACACCAAGTGTTCGATATAATGCCACACTTCAATTAATTGAAAAAAATAAACACAATTCACATGTTATAAATTGTGCTTAAAATGGTTAAAATTCTGTTGGGGTTTATTAGATTTACGGAATTAGATAAGAAGGCGAAATAAGGAAGTTACATGGCGATGTTGGTTTAGGATGTTTTCCGGATAAGCTGTGAAGAATTGCTTATAAGTTACGTTTCTGATGTCCGATTGATGAAGCGTAAATTTCTGGATAAAAGAGACATATAAGGTAGTAATATATCCAAAAATCAGAATTTTTGGACTTAAGACGCTAATGTAGAAAAATCTCCAAAGTCAACTGATCGGCAGTAAAGTCTGCACCTGTGACCTGATGACCTAGGCTCGGTTTTTGATTTTTAAAATGAGTTTCGGGTGTCCAAACGATGAGCCGTCAGTGCAAAAATAAACTAGACACATAGGAGCCCGACATATAAAAAAAATTAGAACCATTGGACTTAATAAGAATTTTTGGCGGAGTTTCGAATTGGAGTGATCAGCAGGGACTGATCTGATTCTGTCCCTGCTGAACAACTGGTAGAAATCAGTTTTTTTACGGAGTTCCGGGAATCGAATTTAGGATCCGTAAAATTTGGGGTAAATTAGACTTATAGGGGATTCATAAAAATTTCAAGTCCAAATTATTTACCAATTGCTCCCAGTAAAATTCCAAATCTGACCCAAAAACCTGGAAAATTCTGGTTCATTTATTCTTCTAAGTTCATTAAATATTTCTTTGTTCTAACAATCCCTTTATTCTTATAGATCAACGTCAGAACTCGCAACCACCGTCGATGCCGTGAAAAGACACCGTCAAGCCCAAATCAGTGAGTGGACACTTTCCTTTTTACCTGATTTTCATATCATATTTTGATATCAGACTTATTTTTATGCCTTATGGCGTTAGACTTCTTTATTGTTGTTATTACATGACATTTATGTTTTATGATATGTTTTAGTAGTGCTTTACACAGAAAAATTTTAAAACATGAGTTTTTATGTATTTCGGGGCATGAGGTAAAACCTCACCCCAGTATGTAACTTGAGATATAGTGGAATTGACGGATTCATAGACATGTGTACATGTGGAGGACTGAGGGGACGCTCTCAGATCCTCGAGCAGGACTAGGGTTGACAGATCCCCGAAATCCTGGTTTCAGAGCTTGGGCGGTAGCATTGATCCGCACCCCCAGTTCTAGTGGTGGCTACACTGCCTGTTGAACTGTTGTCCTGGGTGTAGAGCTCTACGTTGCCAGTTGAGCTGTTGTCCTGGACGTAGGGCACCACCAGCCTGAGAGATGCACAGTTGAGTTGTGGTCCTGGGCATAAAGTACATCTAGTTGAGTTGTGGTCCTGGATGTAGAGCATTTTTTAGTTTTTAGATTTTCAGTATAAGTTTTTCAGATTTCCAGTAATTAGTTTTCAGAAAATCAGTTGTTAGTAAACAGTTTTCAGAAATCAGACTTAAGTAAACAATTTTCAGAAATCAGAGTTTTAAATGCAGTTTTCCGAAGTACGAAGTCTTGGAAAACAAGTTTTCATATAAAGATGTTTTGAAAATATGGTTTTAAAGCTAAAAGATTTTTGTATCAGTTTTCAGTTTTTATAGTCCACTCACTTAGATCGTATAACGATCTAACCCCCCTCCAGTCTTTATGTTTGGCAGGATTCTCGGAGGACGAGCTCAGGAGGATGGATACTGATGTAGTCATTAGGGATGGAGTCCACCAGCATTAAGTCACAAAGCATAAGAGTCCAGTTCAAGTCAAAGTAGTCGTATGCATTTGTTAGTGTCATTTAGTCTGTATAGATAATCCTTAAAAAAAAGTTATAAGAAAATGATATTGTGAACATTCAGTTTTTTTTTTAAAGTAAAAGTATTTATATTGTCCAGTTTAGTTATAGTCTTCATGTATGACATTGCATTCAAATAGTTAGAGTACAGTCAGATAGTCAGAGGCTTTTGGGGTTAGCATAGCTATCCTCTGCCGGTAACATCTTCCAGATCGGGGATGTTACACTTCATGTCTGCCTTGTCCATACGGCAGTCACGCTTCCACTGACCCCGTTTTTCACAGCTTAGGCAGGCATCTTGGGATATGTCTTTTGTCTTCCTAGAAGACTGTGATGATTAAGCCTTGCCATTTCTTCACACCCCCAGAAGCCTTCGGCCAAACCTTGGCTTTCTGGAATGTCGAAGTAAGATGTGCCTTGCACTTCTTACATTTTAGAAGCTCTAGCTTTGCTTCATTGAGCATAGCCATTAATTCTCCAAGAGTTCTCTCTTGGTTCATGATGAACCCGCCCCAATATTCGGGTAGAGACTGTAAGATCAAATCTATGGAAGTCTCGACCTCATAGGTAATGCCCAGCTAACCTAGTAGTTCGATGTTAGTAATCATCTACGACACCTAGTGCTCGACAGATGTACTCTCTAACATGCGCGAGTGAAAGAACTTCTTTAGCAATTCAAACTCTTAAGATCTATGAAGATCCTTCAATTTCAATATCATACTATAAAGATCAAATTCGTTGTTCTGACAACAAAATTAAGGAGTCATTGCAGCAAGCATGACGGATTGAGCACTAAAGTTATCATCACAATGAGTCTTCTAATGCTCATGTTCTACTATTTGCTCAACTCTGGGCTCAGGCCCGAGAGGTTTCTCTATCAAATAGAGTAATTTCTCAGCTCCCAGGACTATCTTGAGATTCTTTTCCCAATCTGGAAAATTAAAGTCGTTAAAGACATTTTCACCCAGGATTATGTCCTTTGACGCTAATCTTTCAAGTCATCTTGATTGCTATAGTCCAACTATCCAATCAACGATTTCGAGTACAATCTAATGTAATGATTACTATAGTCTAACTATATAATTAACTATAATTTGATTGGTTACTTTCAAATGTATTGATTACTATAGTCCAACTATATAACCAACTACAAATGAAGTAGTTTGAATACAGTCCAATGATGAGTGGTAAACCTATCACTATTTCCCACTCATTTAACCTAATATTTTGTATAGTTTCTCGAGTTTTGTGAACGTTTTGATGTATTTTGTGTTATTTTGCAGATAAATAAAGTTTGGAAAGCATTGGAGGCAATTTAGGGCAAAAACAGACAAAAATGCGTCAACATGGATATTTTGGTCTTTAGCGCGTCCCGACGCTAATCCTTCCGCGTCGCGACGCCTAACGTCCGCCGAACAGTGCTAACGTGCGCCGGGTCCACAAATCAGAATCTGAGAAAAGTTTGACTTTGCTAAAATGCGCCGTGCCAGGTGTCACCATCACAGCCGATCTGCTAACATGCGCCAT
This sequence comes from Zanthoxylum bungeanum, assembly GCA_019454045.1. Taxonomy (NCBI): domain Eukaryota; kingdom Viridiplantae; phylum Streptophyta; class Magnoliopsida; order Sapindales; family Rutaceae; genus Zanthoxylum; species Zanthoxylum bungeanum. The sequence continues at coordinate 44,448 of SKCR01044624.1, forward strand.
GCCACGTGTCAGCATCCTACGGTGCCGACAGTCATCATCGCCACGTGTGCCACGTGTCATCCTACGTGTCTCCATGTCATCAGCCACGTCAGCAAGTCAACATGTCAACATTGCCACGTGTCGTGCCACATCATCATCAGCCAATCAGGAAGTGACACGTGTCGCAATTCTACGGTGCCGACAGTCTCTTTTCCACGTGTTGCCACGTCATCGCCATGTCGTCGCCACGTCATCGCCACGTCAGCATCAATAATTGAGTATCTAATCCTTATCTGACACGTGGCGGATAAGAATCTCAGCGACCAATCAGAAGCCGCCACGTGTCACAATAATTGAAGCCCAACCACCGCGCCACGTGTCACGTTATCAGCTTATCCAGAATCTTCAAACCAGCGAACCAGAGCGTGCCACGTCGACAAAAGCTGGCGTAGCGACGCTGAGGGACCTGGCGTCGCGACGCTGGAAGCCTACTGAGGCCTATAAATTGAGCTCGAGATTTCAGAATTCATTACACCCTCTCTCTCTTATATTCTATCTAAAGAGAGAGTTTCTCTCTCTACTTTCTTTAATTTTTAGTTTTTTAGTTTTGTAATTAATTTTAATTACGTTTTGTTAATATAGTAATTTAATTTTTACTTTTTACTTTTTACAGTTTTTTTATTATTACCATTAGGAGGTAACTCCCCCAGCTAGGGTGAAAGGTAATTCTTTTACTGTTACTATTTAGATTAATCTCCCTTAAAAATAATATATTCACTATTTAAAATATTGACTTAAAAAGGATACCGCCAGATTGGTCGGTTGGTAATTCATTTTAATCTGATTTAAATCTGACTAATAAAGGATACCGCCAGATTGGTCGGTTGGTAATTTAATTTTGGTTCCGCCTTTATGGCTGGTTGGACTTAATTTGACTTAATCAGGTTACCGCCTATATGGCTGGTTGAAAAAGAATCACAAGTTTATATATTATTTTATGGGAGATATCTAAATTTGTAGTAGTAAGAGTAATTCCTTTTACCTTAGCATTTTATTTTATTGTAATTTACTTTTCAGTATTTACTTTACCGCATTTTTACTTTATGTCTTTTATTTTCAAGTTTTTACTAGCCCTAGTTATGTGTTGTAACTAAATTAGTTATCTGGGGTTGTGATGAAATCCCATATCACCGTTTTATAAGGGTTAGATTATAGCTTGGGTATATAAAGATTTATTTATTGAGTCTTAATCTTAATGCTTTTTCATTAACTGGCCATTAATAAATATCACCGTTTTAGGTTTCAGCCTTAGACTCAATAGCCCACGATCTTCCTTGAGGATAGATAACCCTTTAATAGATTTCCTTACAGGATAGGAATATACCTGTCGGGCGGGGGTAGCCATAATTGGAACTTAAACTTATGAATCCAGATAATTTGGTTGACATAGACATATGGTTCAATTGGGTTAAACTGGGTATTTGTGTCTGACCATCGACAGAGGCTTACACATAATTTAGTGTTCCAGGTTAATAATCAATATATTACCCAACTTTAAGATAACCACTTCATCTTTAAAATGATATTGAAGAAATCACAACCCTAGATAGTTTTTTTAATATTGAATTTTCTTAAAACCTATTTTCGACAATTTTATTTACTTGTTTTTAAATTAGAACGTCACAATTGTTGGGGTTGGTGCTCAGAGCGCCAATCCGGGCCGTATTTATGTCTGATTCATGAATACGAACATCCCCTTATTCCATAATATTACTTATTTATGGTTGCACCTCTTGTTCTTATATACGTATTCGATCTGATTACGATTAGATTGAAACTAAATATGGTTTAGTGATATGTATATATTAGACAAAGGCCCGATAATATATAATGCAGTACACAGTTACAAAGTTAGTTTGTAATTGACATTGGGAAGTGTCACTGCTATATGTATATTATCAAACATAGTTCCTGGTCAAGATTTGCTAACACGGGTCGGTTAGTCAAATCCGTTGAGACCAGTACATGTCGTATATCGTGACTTGGTCCGATGGTTTATCCCAATGAACCATGAGTCTATGGAGACTCGTATAGACGTGTAGGTGTTTATAGTGGATAAACACTGAACGACTCACCGAAGATTCTTAATGGATGGTACACCAACGTCAATAAGAATCTTCTCGGGTTGAGTAGCATAGTGGTCCTTCGACTTGAGACACCACTGTGGATGTATGAGACATCCTCCACACTTAGATGGCAGTCACGTCACCGATCTATTTAGATCAGACCTCCGCCTGTTCGTTGGGTGTGGATCGATCCTCAGGATATCCTGTGTGTGTCAAGATAGGATCCGTCAGTTCTGTGTACAGAGCATAGGTAGTCCATATATTATTAGCAGTCTGTTAAATCTGTGGCCACAGTATACATCGGAAGTAAGTTCCGAGTGTTATTTAGAGATTGCTAATAGATACGTCGACGGGATAATACATATAGAGATTTGACGTTTACATCTATATCTCTGGGATTATCCAGATACATGTGACGGAGGGATTATACGTATGCAATGACCTCGACCTGTATGATTCAGCTAGTTTATCCGTGATCGTCATAATCTACGGGTGGATAGATTATGAACATGAAATTGGATTTCGTGACGGATATACCTGAATCTAGAGAGTCTCAATAATGAAACATACTCGTAGAGCACTAGAGCAACATTTATGAATAATGATGATTATTTATAAATCGTTTAATCGTTAAACGAAAAATACATGCGAACGGGCCGAACCGTCATTTCCTAATTAATGAGTATTTGTATTTAATATATGATATTATTAAATACACATTAATAAATAGTCAAATAAAGGTATTTGACATATATCATCAATATATGTATTTGAGATATTTAAAGTAAATATAATACATATATTTGATATATTTGTATTTAATTAATTATTTATTATTTAATTGTTAAATGATTAATATAATTAAAATATAAATATATCACCAAATGATAAAGTTAGGAAATGATTATAAATGTAAATGTTGACTTTACATTAAAGGAAAAGGTTGTCAAATTGATTTTGACTTCTTAAGATATTTGTTCAAAATTGTTTGAAAAATTAAAATATCTTTCTCCTTTATTTTTAATTAATTTCGGCCATGACCTTGAAAATATATAAGAGATATTTTTCTTAGTTGCAATTGTTGACTTAGTATAAATATCTATAAGTGTTTTTTTCGATATTTATATATAAAGTTGAACAAATTCAAATGAAATGAAATTGAAAATAATTTTTTAAATACTTATGGTAAATTTCGGCCAAGGGTTATTTTGCCACAAGTATATATTGTTTTCATTTCATCTTCATTTAACTAACCTAATACAATTCAAAGAAAACTCCATTAATGGAAGCAAAGGAAGCTTGTGAGAAAGAAAGAAGAAATCAAAGAAAGCTTGGATTTTAGTGAGTTTTTCCAACTTGCTATTAGAAAGGAAAATGTTCCTTAGGATCTAGGCTTTAAAATATGATGTTCTTAGGTTATTTCTTTCTTTATTCCTTGTGTTTTTTGTTGATGGAAGTTTTGATGGAAGTGTTGAGCATGTATGATGAAGGAAAGTTGTGACTATTGTAGTTATAAGCTTTCTTTTAAGGTTTTGGAAACCATGTTGCTAATCTAGAGTTGTTGACCCACTCTTAGATGACCTATATTTGATCTTGAGTTGTTTCATTGTATTGAGACTTTGATTGGATGGAAGAAAGATGATTAAGTGTTGTATTTAACCAATTTGGTCTAATTTGTCCAATTTGATGAAATTGAAAAATTAGGGTTTAAGACCACTTCCAAATTTGGGGATTTTCATATATGTTGTGCATTTGGATGTGTATATGATGCATATAAAGTTTCATGTTCATTGGATTACATCTTGATGTGTTTTGATGCATGAAATGACAAGTGCACAAAATGGCACCAATTGGGTGCATTCGGATATTGGTAAATTGATTTTGGCCAAACTTTGGGATTTGTGTTGCCCTTTGTGTTTTGATGTTTTAACATGCTAAGTTCATATTAGAAATGATAGAATCATTCAAAATTGATTAGATCATTTCGGACTAAAATGGACAAAATACCAATGTAAGGGCATTTCGGTAAATTCACTTGAATATGATTCATTTGAATTTTATTTCATAATTTGATTTTGGAATTTAAATAAATAGTGTATTTAATTAATTCGAGAAAAAGTTTTGAAATAGAAAATAGGATTTTCCGCCGCTTCCGCTGCGTTACCGGATTAGCCCCTAAAAACCCCTTCAACAATTTCAAATCAATCAAACAATCTGTTAGATACTAGTAATCATTGACCTCATAAAATTAATAGATTAGATATTAAGTCCTGTGGGATCGATATTTTTATACTACTTGAACGATACGTGCGTTTGCGTTATACGTGTGTGTTTACGTCGGTCAAGTTTTTGGCGCCGTTGTCGGGGACTTATTTATCTTTTACTATTAGTTTAGGGGTTAGATACCGTTACTTGTATCTAATCTCTTTTTATTTATTGTCGTTGTTTTCTTGTGTTTCAGGTTCTCAGAAACTACATGAGACGAACCAGAAGCTTTGAACTCCGACCGCTTGACCCGGAAATTGAAAGAACCATCAGACAGTTGAGAAGGGAAAGGCGAGAAGGCCAAGAAGCTTTAGTCAACATGGAACCTGAACCTTTGATCGTTGCACCACCAATTCCCATTCGAGACAGAACCATTCCGGTGGTTGACAGACTCATTTCCTGTATTGTACTTCCTCCCTTACCAGCAAATGTGTGTGACATCAAAACATGCATTCAGATGATTCAGCAGTCAGTTTAGTTTGGGGGGAATGCAACTGAAGATCCTAATTCCCACATCAGCAACTTCCTGGAAGTTTGTGGCACTTTTAATTACAACCGAGAAGCAGAAGAAGCAATGAGATTGCGAGTTTTTCCATATTCCCTGAAGGACAGAGCTAAAAGCTTGGCTACATTCACTACCAACAGATTCTATCACAACTTGGAAAACTTTAGCCACCAAATTTCTTGTAAAGTACTTTCCACCAGCCAGAACCGGAAAGCTGAGGAATGACATCACATCCTCTGTACATAAGATTCAGAATCCCTCTGCGAAGCTTGGGAAGGTACAAAGATTTACTCCGGAAATGTCCTCACCATGAGATTCCAAAATGGCTTCAAGTCCAACATTCTATAATGGGCTTTCTGGAATAATGAGAACCACAATCGATGCTGCTGCTGGAGGAGCCTTGATGGCAAAAGGAGAAGATCAAGCCTGGGACCTAATCGAAGAAATGGCCAACAACAATTCCCTGTGGCCAACAGAAAGGAGCATGATCCAAAGAATTGCAGGAATTTATGAAGTTGGAGCAAACACAGCAGTGAATACCAGGCTGGATCAGATATGAAAATGTCTAGAAACACTTAGCACGCAAGTTGTGAACATCGCTGGAACCACAAGTTCACCATATAGAGGAGCACCAGAGTCAAACCAACATGAAGAGACGGTGAATTATGTCAACAATTTCAACAGACAAGGGAACAATCCGTATTCCAACACCTACAACCCAGGGTGGAGGAATCGTCCCAATTTTTCATGGAGCAACAATTCAGGCCAACAGCAGAACTATCCACCACCTGAATTCCAGCAACAGAACAAAATCCAGGAGCAAACAAATGAACCAGGAATAACAGAAGTGTTGACCCAATTGAAAAAGATAGAAGCAAAACACGACTCTCAAGCAGCAAGATATGATGCTATGTTTCAATCCCAATCAGCATTAAGTCAAAGTCAATCTGCTTCTATTAAAGCACTGGAGAATCAAATTGGACAACTGGAAATCCAAGGAACATGGGGAAGGAGCAATGTCATGCCAATCATGTTAAAAAGCGGTACTACTGAAATCAACAAAGATGTTGGAGTCAATTCAACTGCTGAGGAAGTTCCAAAAGAAACAAAGCAACAGATGGAGGAAAAAGAAGCAAAGGAAAAAGAACAGATCACTCCACCTCCACCTTTTCCTCAACGTCTTCAGAATAACAAATTGGACAAGCAATTTTCCCGGTTCCTGGAGATCTTCAAAAAGCTGCATATCAACATTCCATTTACAGAAGCGTTAGAACAAATGCCCACCTATGCCAAATTCATGAAAGATATTCTTTCACGAAACAGAGATTGGGAGATTACGAGACAGTAGCATTAACAGAAGAATGCAGTGCCATCATTCAGAGGAAACTTCCCCCGAAGTTGAAAGATCTTGGCAGTTTCACTGTTCCTTGCGTCATAGGAAACATAACTTTGGTAAGGCTTTGTGTGATTTAGGTGTGATTGTTAACTTGATGCCTTTCTCTATTTTCAGGAAATTACAGATTGGAGAAACAATGCCAACTTCAGTCTCACTGCAACTTGCTGATAGAACGCTCGTATTTCCGAGAGGTGTAGTTGAAGATGTGCTGGTCAAGGTTGACAAATTCATTTTCCCAGCAGATTTTATTGTCCTTGATATGGAGGAAGACGCAGATATGCCAATCATCCTTGGGAGACCATTCTTGGCTACAGGTCGAACCATTATTGATGTACAAAAAAGAGAATTAACCATGAGGGTACAGGACCAAGAAGTAACATTCAATGTTTTCAAGGCCATGAATTTCCCAGATGATGAAAAGAAGGAGGAATGTTTCAAACTTGATGTGATACACAGTACCGTTCAGAACTCTGATGAAAGACAAAGTTCTACTGACAAACTTAAAACATGTCAATTGCCTGTGGAGCCTAAAGATAAAGCGTCTTTTGTACTAAAGGAGCCAATTCTTGCACTACAAGCAACAGAAGAGAAAAAGTTCCACCAGCTCAACGAATTGGAGGAATTTCACAATCAGCCTTTTGAGGATGCCAAATTGTACAAAGAAAATGGCAAGAAGAGACATGATGAGAAGTTAGTGCGCATACAACTGGAACCAGGGCAGAAGGTACTGTTAAACAAATCAAGGGTGAAATTCTTCCAATGGAAGCCAAAATCACGGTGGTCAGGTCCATTTGTTATCACCAAAGTTTTACCAAATAGAGACGTTGAGATACATGATCCTGACGCTAACAAAACTTTCAAGGTTAAAAACAAGCGTGTCAAGCACTACTGGGGAGAATCATTTGAGCGACAAAAAGAAAGTGTTACACTTTCAGATCCAGCTTAACGTTCGAGAAGTCAAGTCTGGCTGACGACTTTAAACTTAGCGCTAGCATGGAGGCAACCCATGCAATTTGTGTATATATTGTGATTTGGTGTGTTTATTTTTGTGTGTTTAATTTTTGCAGGTTTAGTCATTTCAATATGGAAGAAGCTCTCGTAAATCTTCGCAAGCAATTTCCTTCTCTCTCCTAAAAATCTCTGATGAAAGTATACAAAGCTCGCTTGGAACAGATGAGGTTATTGACAATCCATGGTATTCCTAATGATATTCGTTGGGTAATTGAAGCACGAGTCCGATTGGCAGGTGAGTCTTCTGACTCTTTTATTTCACATCTGCCTGGTTTTGGAAGAAGCACCTATGCAAAGAAACGTAGAGCTAAACAAATGGGTGTTTGTTTTAAATGTGCACGATTTAATTGCAACACTCGTTGTCGTTCTTTAGGAATGGTGTCCGATAACCGCGAAGATAAGATTAACTTCATTAGGGATGGCTTGAGTAAGGAGTCTTTAGATGATATATCTTTAACTCTTGAGACGCATCCCAGTGGATATGTTCACATTGCCATTCGCAAATTACATACCACAATTCCAAAAAGAAAGACAAGAGTTAAGTCTCGGGAATCTGGCTCAAAAAGACCCTGTTTGCCAATTTATAAGAAAATTGGATGGGAAGCTTGTCCCTGACGCATAGACGTCAATCAAGCCGTTACTTTTCTTGTAATATTATATCTCTTTGTCTTTCTTAATAATTATTTGTTTTGTTGTTTTCTTTTATTTTCTCCGACAGGATCCAGACCTTTTTTGACTATCACGATATTATTTCGCTACTAATCGTCCTCTGGAAGATACTTGTTCTATTTTTACTCACCCTTTTCAGGTACTATAAATTCAGCCCGTCATTGCACTTTTGAAGGCATTCCGAGTTGAGAAAGAAATACATAAAAAATGGAAGCCACTTCAAGAAGACGAGTTGAGAACATCTGTGTGTTTTGCGGTAGTAGTGTTGGTACTAAACCGCAATATATAGAAGTAGCACAAGAATTGGGTCGAGTCTTAGCTGCAAGGAATATGCACTTAATATATGTCGGAGGCAATCTTGGACTTATGGGGATCGTTTCAAAGGCTGTACAGGAAGGAGGCAGTCATGTTTTGGGAATCATCCCAAAACCCTTGGCAGAGGCAAATCTTATTGGATCATCAAACGGAGAGGAACTGATCGTGCCAGGTATGTCTGAACGTTTGTAGAAATGATTAACCGTGCTGATGTTTTTATTGCTTTGCCAGGTGGCTTGGGTACATTGGAGGAAATATTTATAGTATTATCTTGGGCGAACCTGAACATACACCAGAAACCGCTTGGACTGCTCAACGTTGATGGATTTTATGATTTTCTTTGTGTGTTTCTTGATGATGCTCTGCCGAGAAATGGGTTCGTGTCAAAACCTTTGAAAGAACTCCTCTTTACTGCCAGAACTGCTCCGGATCTAATAGACCAACTCATAGCCTATGAACCACAAGTTGACCCTATCATTTCAAAGATAAATTGGTCCGAGGACGATCGTGGTAAGAGACGTCGGATTAATCTGGATCTTAACCTTTAAATTCCTGTAGATTCTCAGCTAACCAGGTATTATTTTCTAACTCTCTTCTTACTGTTTAAGACATTGGGGACAATGTCTCATTTAGGTTTGGGGGAGAGAATTAGTTGATCAGTACCTTGTTTTTAGTTTGTGTGTTGTTTTTATTTTTAGTCCAAAATTTTTCGAAAAATACAAAAAACAATTGAAAAATTTTCAAAAATTACAAAAATATTTTGCGTTTTTGTGTTTTTATTTTGACTAAAAGGGTGAAATTGGTAAGAGATAGCTGAGTAAGGAGTTTCCACTCCTGAGACGTATCTCAAACCTATTTCGAAACAAGTTAATTTTTGTTTATTTCATTTTGAATTATTTAATTTGTGAATTCTCCTTAAAACGGACTAAAAGGAATCTTCATATGTTCAGTTAGCAAATATTATCAACATATATAGTAACATACGGACATGAGCTAAATTGAAAAGTTTGTAATATTCAGTGCTCTAGTTTAATTGGAGGAAGCATCTCAAAAAAAAGAAAATGGAGAGTAAAAAAAAAAAAAAAAAAAAAAAAAAAACGTCTGAGATCCGAGTTAGTAAGTCTGTAAGGGTGTTTTAACACCTAGTGCCCTAAAACCAACTGGTTGAGAGTCACTGGCCCAAAGCTCGTACATGGATCAAAGATGATGCAAAAATATATATATCTGAAGTCTGAGTAATTAAGTCCGTAGGGGTGTCTTAACACCTAGTGCACTAAAGCCAACTGGTTTGGGAGTCACCGCCCCAACACTCGTTACATAGATGGAAGATATTGTATATAAATAAAAAATAGAAAAGTGAAAAATCAAAGAAAAAAATCAGAAAATGAGAAAAATTATTCCATTGCTACAAAAAGTGTGAAATCTGATAGAACTTTAGGACAAAAATATTACTCTCTTCTCAACTGCACTTATGACTGTTGTGGGCAAAAATAAGTTGTTTAATATTTTTTTGGCTGTGTATATGGAGAATGGTAAATATAATCGGAGAATTTACTTATTCAGTAATTTAGAATAACAACAACAACTAGTAACTTGGAGTAGAAGTTTCACCTAATTAGTCACTAACATCTTTATTCTCATTTCGCTTGTATTTTTGTTTTTGTGTGCATTAGTTTTATACCTGTTTACTTTTGTAAAATGTTTGTGAGTATCATTGCTGTAAACCCTCACGAGACTACAACTCGTCCACTAGGGACACCTAGGGGTTTAAAGGCTTGTTGCATATGCTAAATGCAACCGTGATCCCTACGAAAGTGGCTTAGTTAATTTATTCATGTTATTTTATTTTATGTTTTGCTCGAGGACTAGCAAAATGTTAGGTTTGGGGGTGTGATGAGTGTTAATCTATCACTATTTCCCACTCATTTAACCTAATATTTTGTATAGTTTCTCGAGTTTTGTGAAGTTTTGATGTATTTTGTGTTATTTTGCAGATAAATAAAGTTTGGAAAGCATTGGAGGCAATTTGGGGTAAAAACGGACAAAAATGCGTCAACAGGTATATTTTGATCTTTAGCACGTCCCGAAGCGAATCCTTCCGCGTCGCGACGCCTAACGTGCGCCGAACAGTGCTAACGTGCGCCGGGTCCAAATCAGAATCTGAGAAAAGTTTGCTTTGCTAAAATGCGCCGTGCCAGTGTCACCATCACAGTCGATCTGCTAACAAGCGCCATGCCACGTGTCAGCATCCTACGGTGCCGACAGTCATCATCGCCACGTGTGCCACGTGTCATCCTACGTGTCTCCATGTCATCAGCCACGTCAGCAAGTCAACAGGTCAACATTGCCACGTGTCGTGACACATCAATCATCAGCTAATCAGGAAGTGACACGTGTCGCAATTCTACGGTGCCGACAGTCTCTTTTCCACGTGTCGCCACGTCATCGCCATGTCAGCATCAATAATTGAATATCTAATCCTTATCTGACACGTGGCGGATAAGAATCTCAGCGACCAATCAGAAGCCGCCACGTGTCACAATAATTGAAGCCAACTGGTTTGGGAGTCACCGGCCTAACACTCGTTACATAGATGGAAGATATTGTATATAAATAAAAAATAGAAAATTGAAAAATCAAAGAAAAAATCAGAAAATGAGAAAAATTATTCCATTGCTACAAAAAGGTGTGAAATCTGATAGAACTTTAGGACAAAAATATTACTCTCTTCTCAACTGCACTTATGACTGTTGTGGGCAAAAATAAGTTGTTTAATATTTTTTTGGCTGTGTATATGGAGAATGGTAAATATAATCGGAGAATTTACTTATTCAGTAATTTAGAATAAAACAAAACAACTAGTAACTTGGAGTAGAAGTTTCACCTAATTAGTCACTAACATCTTTATTCTCTTTTCGCTTGTCTTTTTGCTTTTGTGTGCATTAGTTTTAATACCTGTTTACTTTTGTAAAATGTTTGTGGGTATCATTGTTGTAAACCCTCACGAGACTACAACTCGTCTACTAGGGACACCTAGGGGTTTAAAGGCTTGTTGCATATGCTAAATGCAACCGTGATCCCTACGAAAGTGGCTTAGTTAATTTATTCATGTTATTTTATTTTATGTTTTGCTCGAGGACTAGCAAAATGTTAGGTTTGGGGGTGTGATGAGTGGTAAATCTATCACTATTTCCCACTCATTTAACCTAATATTTTGTATAGTTTCTCGAGTTTTGTGAACGTTTTGATGTATTTTGTGTTATTTTGCAGATAAATAAAGTTTGGAAAGCATTGGAGGCAATTTAGGGCAAAAACGGACAAAAATGTGTCAACAGGGATATTTTGGTCTTTATCGCGGCGCGACGCCTAGCCTTCCACGTCGTGACGTCTAAAATGCGCCGAACAGTGCTAATGTGCGCCGGGTCCATAAATCAGAATCTGAGAAAAGTTTGACTTTGCTAAAATGCGCCGTGCCACGTGTCACAGTCACAGCCGATAGGATAACATGCGCCGTGACACGTGTTAGCATCCTACGGTGGCGACAGTCATCATCACCACGTGTGCCATGTGTCATCCTACGTGTCTCCATGTCATCAGCCACGTCAGTAAGTCAACAGGTCAACATTGCCACGTGTCGTGCCACATCATCATCAGCCAATCAGGAAGTGACACGTGTCGCAATTCTTCGGTGTCGACACGTGTCGAAATTCTACGGTGCCAACAGTCTCTTCCCATGTGTCGCCACGTCGCCGCCACGTCGTCGCTACGTCAGCATCAATAATTGAGTATCTAATCCTTATCTGACACGTGGCGGATAAGAATCTCAGCGACCAATCAGAAGCCGCCACGTGTCACAATAATTGAATCCCAACCACCGCGCCACATGTCAACTTATCAGCTTATCCAGAATCTTCAAACCAGCGAACCAGAGCGTGCCACGTCGACAAAATCTGGCGTAGCGACGCTGGAAACCTATCGAGGCCTATAATTGAGCTCGAGATTTCAGAATTCATTGCACCACTCTCTCTCTTATATTCTGTCTAAAGAGAGAGTTCTCTCTCTCTACTTTCTTTTCATTTTTAGTTTTTTAGTTTTTTAGTTTTGTAATTAATTTTAATTACGTTTTGTTAATATAGTAATTTAATTTTTACTTTTTACTTTTTACAGTTTTTATTATTTACCATGATGAGGTAACTCCCCCAGGTAGGGTGAAAGGTAATTCTTTTACTATTACTATTTAGATTAATATCCCTTAAAAATAATATATTCACTATTTAAAATATTGACTTAAAAGGATACCGCCAGATTGGTCGGTTGGTAATTCCTTTTAATCTGATTTAAACCTGACTAATAAAGGATACCACCAGATTGGTCGGTTGGTAATTTAATTTTGGTTCCGCCTTTATGGCTGGTTGGACTTAATTTGACTTAATCAGGTTACCGCCTATATGGCTGGTTGGAAAAAGAATCACAAGTTTATATATTATTTTATGGGAGATATCTAAATTAGTAGTAGTAAAAGTAATTCCTTTTACCTTAGCATTTTATTTTATTGTAATTTACTTTTCAGTATTTACTTTACCGCATTTTTACTTCATGTCTTTATTTTCAAGTTTTACTAGCCCTAGTTATGTGTTGTAACTAAATTAGTTATCTGGGGTTGTGATGAAATCCAATATCACCGTTTTATAAGGGTTAGATATAGCTTGGGTAATATAAAGATTTATTTATTAAGTCTTAATCTTAATGCTTTTTCATTAACTGGCCATTAATAAAATTGATCTGGTATTTGTGATGAAATCCAATATCACCGTTTGATGCTAGGCTCACGGCATTGGCAAGGAATTTGTCATGCAATTTGATTTCAATCCAATTAAATCAACATATATGATACATATCATGCCAACAACACATCCAATTGTTAAATTTTAAAAAATTAACCATGAGCTTCCGAGGGTAGTTCTCGGCCAACCATGGATTTTGGGGATTTTTGATCTAATCAATTTATCACAAATCCAATGATATACAAATCCAATTCAACATCATATAAACTCAACCAACTCATCAATTTAGGCAAAATCAAGCTCCAAGCATAAAATCCCAAATTAAAGTTTACAAACCCTAGAATCAAATCAAGCTTAGATCTCGCTCTGATACCATTGTTAGTGTTCCTAGAACATGCCAATGATCTCTAAGAGTGATTCGTGTGTGAATTTTACCAAAGGAAGTTCCAGAATACTTACATTGGTTTGGATGAATTTGAAAACTTTTTCTTTGAAGATGGAAGCTTCAAGCCTTCTATTAGTGTTCCAACACTTGGGTGAGTCTCCCTATCACCTTCCATTGACTCCTTAATGTGCTAGCACGCTAGATTTTTGCAACAAAATCCATGGGAGAGACAATGAAGCTCACGGCAATGAGCAAAATGGAGAAGAAAGAGTTGCTGTGAATAGTGAATTCTTTCACTTCTAAAGTTGACCAAGTTAATTTATAGTGAGGTTGAGTGTTGGTATTGGTTGAGTGTTATATAAGTAAAGCCAAGCTTACTTTTACTAAAGCCTTTATTTGCCAACAACAACTTCCATCATTAGTCCAACAAATGATTTAAGTGAAGTGGGTCCCACCACTTTTAAATTCCAAATTTAAGTCGGCTAATTCAATACGCAACTTCGCTCGGGCCCGGGTTCGTTTAATCCGATAAAATGAATTTTTCGTCGTGACGTAATTAAATCTATTTTATTAAATAATAATGCCTAGCAAAATTATTACGGAAGTCGATTACGAATTAATCCCAAATTAATTCGTTCGTTAGAATTAAAATCCAATTTAATTCCGAATTGAAATCCAATTGCAGTTAATATATCTAGTAAAATCCAATTTAACTATTAAATTTATTTTGCCGATTAATTCCAAATTAATCGTGTTTTCTCTTCCTCACGATTTTAATCCCAGATAAATTCTTACTGTAATTAATCATATATTAATTTTCTCTCTCTCATAATTAATCCCAGATTAATTATGTTCGACTCAAATGTCATCGGTGAATCTTTGGGAGGCGACCCAAGAGATCCCTAGATATGTTGGCAGTAAATACGGTCATCAGACTATCCGAACACGTGCGTACCCGGTACCACTTCCTACCGATTTACAAGACATGGTTGGCTTCTAGCAAAGCACCATGCCTACCCAATTCTCCAGAAATATTCTTTTAAGGAATACATGATCTTTGTCAGACGTATTATACATAGTATAGCGTATTACGATCCAGTATTGAATGTCACATGCTAGGCCCGGGACTGGAGTTGTGTCTGCCCCGTACGATGCCCCGTACGAAGCATATATCAGATCACTATCAACTATTCTCTTTATTATCGGAAAGTCATGACCTAGTCATACTTCCCCGATGGCTATAGCACTTGAGAGTACCTGTTTTGTATCCATGCGTGACATCACATCTAATACACTACGATTCTCAGTAAGCCCAGAAGAGGCGTACACAGAACCTGTTAAAGCCCCGGATGACCAAAACCAAAGTATACTGATTGTTGTAAGTATTTGCGATGCAAGTCTCAGGTTAAGACCAAATACACCTACCTTGATTCGGATTCCCATAGACACATAGTCATACTACCAATGTGACTCTGATGCGTCTATCCAGAGCGAAGCTATTCCCGTACCATCGCCAAACAGAACCTCTTATCATACTTGCATAAGTATCCAATACTTACATATATGGGAACTATGTCGTTAAGCTTTCATAACGCACACAAGTGTAATACTAGCCTATTCCGCATTATCGATGTCTAGTCTCGATAATACTACGACTATGGATATTTAATGATTAAACCTTTGTGGATTAATATTGTCTCATATCTTATTAATCCGGTACTAATCATATGGACTTTTATCATTTTTTTATATCCAGGTAATCAATTACAAATGATAAAAGAGAAATTTTTTTGTCACATAGTTAATTTTGTACAAGAACACCATGTTCTTTACAAAATAGTGATGCTATGGGTCATAATTATCCAACAACATCATCGACCTATTAAGATCAGACCTCCGCATGTTTGTTGGGTATGGAAAGATCCTCAGAATATCATGTGTGTCAGATAGGATTCGTCAGTTCTGTGTACAGAGCATAGGTAATCCATATATAATTAGCAATCAGATATAAAAACCATGGGCACTTGGTACACTTTAGAAGTAAGTTCTAAGTTTTATTTTTTAGAGATTGCTATTAGAGACGTCGACGGGATTATCCCTATAGAGATTTGACGTTTACATCTAAGTCTCTGGGATATATCTGAATAGCTGTGACGGAGGAATTAAACATATGCAATGATCTCGACCTGTATGATTCAACGAGTTTATCTGTGGTCGTCATAATTTACGGGTGGGTGAATTATGAACATGAAATTGGATTTCGTGACGGATATGCCTGAATCTAGAGAGTCTCACTAATGAAATATACTCGTAGAGCACTAGGACGACTTTTATGAATAATGGTGATTACTTATAAATTGTTTAACGGTTAAACAAAAGATACATGCTAATGGACCGAACCGTCATTTCCTAATTAATGTGTTTGTATTTAATATATGATATTATTAAATACAATTTAATTAATTATCAAATTATGATATTTGACATATATCATTAATATATGTATTTGAGATATTTAATGTAAATATAATGCATATATTTAAGATATATATATTTAATTAATTAATTAAATTAAATAATTAAAGTAATTAAAATATAAAGATCTAACAAAATGATAAAGTTAGGAAATGATTAAAATATAAATGTTTGACTTTTACATTAAAAGAAATGGTTATCAAAATGGTTTTGACTACTTAGATATTTATTTTAATTTGTTAAAATTTTGAATTTTCTTTTTTCTTTTTTCCTCACATTTTCGGCCACAACCCTAGGGTATTTAAAGTCTAATTTTTTTTTCCATTTGCTTCACTTTCTTTAAGCCTCTATAAACATAAACATAAACAAAAGAAGTTTGAGAGAAAAAAAGAAGAAACAAATAAAGAATTCCAGAAAGCTTGGATTTAAGTAAGTTTTTTCCAACTTTCTATTAGAAGGAAAAATGTTCCTTTTGTTCTTGGCTATCACATAACATGTTCTTAAGTTTTTCTACTCTTTCTTCTTTGTGTTTTTGATGGTTGGAAGTTTGATGAAGGGGCTTTGCGTGTATGATAAACAAAAAAGCTTATAAGGTGTTAGTAAGCATTCTTTTGATCATTTGATGATCTAATTGCTATTCTAGAGTTGTTAGGCCACTCATTGATGATATAGATTTATTCTAGAGTTGTTTCAAAGTGATGAGACTTGTTTGGTGTGGTAGAGACTTGATTGAAGTGCTGGATTTGTTTAATTTGGTGTAATTTGAAGAAATTATAAAATTAGGGTTTATACCCTTTCCAAATTTGGGGCTTTTCTTATATGCGTTGTGTATTTATGTATATATGATGTATATTAAATTTGGTGTTGATTGGATTTCATCTAAACTTATTTTGAACAACTTTGGAGCAAAATGCACAAATTGGGAACTAGGAGGGGCTCCCGGCAATTTGGCTATTTTTTGGGATTTGAGTTGTAATTTGTATTTTGATGTGTTGGACATGTTAAAATTATTTTAGTATTAATTTGGAATCACTCAAAATTATATTTGACAATTTAAGGACTAAAATGATCAAAATGTAAAATATTGGGGCTATTTGGCAAGTAACAAGAAATTTGATTTCTTGGGTAGGAATTTCAGAATTTAAGTATTGAGTAATTAAAATAAATAAGTTTATTTTAATTGACAAAAAAAAATTTTGAAATCAAAAATTTTTGATTTTCCGCATTTCGCTACGTTACCTGGTACTACCCCTTAAAACCCCAATAAAAATGGTATCAGAGCGAGTATGATTCTAGACCCTTGATATGATTAGTCCTTTAAATCTAATGTTTGATCTTGTCTCAGCTTGATACATGCATGTTTAATTTAATTTGATTAAATTTAGGGTGTATGACAATTTACGGAAAATCCCTAATTAATAAGGTTATGTTTTAATTGCGTATTTGATGCATGTTACGTGGTCTGTCTTGTCAATACGATTTATGGATATCTCTTCTACAACTGCATCCGAGAACGTGCCAAATTTATGAGGGTGTAGGCGATAGAAATTTATTAATGCCGGATGTTATATTTGATACTAGATAAATTCAAGCAAAAGCGGAATCCTGATAGCTTGAGTTTATCATTGACGAGTTTAACCTTGGTATGCCTCTTTGTGAACGTGAGAAAGCTGTCACAACGAGAAAAGACCAGGACCGGAAATTAGGAGTCACTAGTGACTGATTGACAATGAGTTGTCTACCTAATGAATATACGTAGGCGATAACGTGCCAAAGTTGTGAGCTGAAATATATTCATGGGATCCACCTTTCACTATTTATATTTAATTTAATTATTAAATCTTTGTATTTTGTTTGGGGATTACAGTATTGCATGATTTAGTGGGAGATATATTTTTAGATTAAAAATCCAAGATCTAGTTAATGATTTTGATATGATATGAAACTTTTTAATTCTGCTAACCGTTTTTTGTAATCTATATGATAGATTTGCGATGGCGGTACAATCGACTAATCTGTTTGCCCGTATATTGGTACGATCAAACTGAAAGGCACTGAAAACTTTGCCGATTGGGCTATGGACTTAAAGATTGTCCTTGAATCCGAAAAGTTTGGATATGTACTTGAGGGTCCGCTGCCCCTTGCTGTGTCTGAGGATACAACACCAGATGAACTACAAACTTTCCAGTCTTAGAAAGACGATGATTTAAAAGTTAAATCATACATTTTAAGTTCACTGGAATCAGAACTCAAGAGGCAGTACTATGGCATGGCAGATGAATATAGTATGATGATGCGATTAAGAGAATCGTGCATGAACCAAGAACAAGTTGTTGTTCATAAAGTGGTGATGGAACTGTTCCATGTGTAACTGGACGAGGGGCAAGCTGTGAGCTCACTTGATCTATTTGATTGAACAACTGAGGCAACATAATCTCCCTCTGAATGACATTCTCGGTAGGAGTGCCATTCTTGGTTCACTCCCAGCATCTTATCGCCAATTCGTAATGTACTTCAACATGAACGAGATTATTTGTTCCTACTGTGAACTACATATAATATTGATCACAGCGGAAGAGGACCTAAGGAATGGAGTACCGCCTAGCCCTCCAAAACTTACTTCACTTTCTGCTTTTCCCAGGTTAGGCCAAAGAGGAAGACAATGAAAGCGAAGAAAAATAAGGGTTTCGGTCCTCCACCGCAAGGAAAGATAGCTAAGCCCAAGAGGACGTCTGAAGACAAATGCCATCATTGCTGCAAAGTGGGGCAATGGAAAAGGAATTGTCCTGACTACATTGCCGAAATAAGGAGAAAGAGAGCATCTACATCATGTACATTTATTTTTCCAGTTATTGATATCTCACTAGCTTGTGAAGCTATTACATCCAGCTAGATTTTAGATTCTGCTTGTCCTATTCACATTTCCAATTCGTTGCAGGTGTTGAAGTAAAGTAAGAAGCTAATGCCTAGAGAGATACAATTGCGTTTTGGGAGTGGAGACTCTTTGGATGTAGTTGTAGTGAGAGTATGCGAGATTCCATTGCCGAGTGTGAGCCTTTTGTTAAATGATTGCTATATTATACCATAATGTGTAGCAAATATTATATCTCTTTTTGTATTAGATACAAAAGGTTATCATGTTAATATTAAGATATGTTGTTTATATTTATATGATAGACGTAATATTCAGACCCTTTATTGTCCAAATGATCATGGTCATTATATATTGCATACTTCTAGAGATATTTTAAATACTAGGATTAATAAACGTAGTTTGCCCGTAGTTAATAATACTGATCTATGGCATATAAGGTTAGGTCAATTGGTCAGGAATGGTTTGATACCAAATCTCACCATTGAAACCTATCCAACTTGTGAATCATGTATTCAGGGTAAGATGACCAAAGCCCCATTTTATGGTGTTGGACACCGCACCACTAACTTACTGGAACTCGTACATTCTGATGTGTGTGGTCCACTAAGTCAGACTGCTCACATTGGTTATTTGTACTACGTTACCTTTACCAATGATCTGTCATGGTATGGTTATGTCTATTTGATGAGAAATAAATCAGAAACCTTTGAAAAGTTCAAAGAGTTCCGTAATGAAGTAGAAAAACAGACTGGTCAATATATTAAATGTCTTCTATCTGATCGAGACGGTGGATATATGAGTGGTGAGTTCATGGATTATATGAAGGAGAATGGGATTCTTGCTCAATATACTCCTCCGGGTACTCCACAACACAATGGAGTGTTTGAGAGGAGAAATCAGACTTTATTGGACATGGTCTGATCTATGTTTAGTTTTACAGATTTGCCCTATTATTTATGGGCTACTATCTTTTAACAACTGCACATCTTTTGAATAAGATTCCTTCAAAAGTTATTCCTACAATTCTATATGAGATATGGACTGATAGGAAACCAAATCTTAATTACGTTAAGGTTTGGGGTTGTCATGCCTATGTCAGGATGGCTCAGCAAGATAAGCTTTCACCTCGATGACAAAAGTTTAGGTTTGTTGGATATCCTTCGAATACGAAGGGATATATGTTCTATGATACCGAACATCAAAATATGTTCGTAGCTGGCTTCATAAAATTTCTTGAGGTAGAAGTTTTTTCAGAAGGCAGTAATCATAGACAGGTTGAACTAATGAACTCCAACCTGAAAACAATGAACCAAAGGAGGAACCTGAAGTTCAAGTAGATGAAGAACCTTCAACATACACACTCCGTAGGTCACAAAGGGTATCTATACCTCCTAAACGCTTGTATTTGATACAAGAAAAGAGTCTCGATGTTCTCTTAGTTGTAGAGACTGCCCTTTTACCTATAGAGAATCGATGTTGGACATCGACTCCGTGAAGTGGCAAGATGCCATGAAATCTGAGTTAGACTTAATACATGAGAATCGAGTTTGGGACTTGGTTTCGCTTCCCGAAGGAATTGTTCCTATCAGTTGTAAATGGGTTTACAAGAGGAAGCGCAAGCCTGATGGAAATGTTGAAACCTATAAGGCCCGAATGGTAGCAAAAGGTTACACGCAGCGACCTAGCGTCGATTATAATAAAAATTTTTCACCAGTAGCAATGTTTAAGGCTATTAGGATTTTGCTTTTTGTAGCTGCTTATCATGATTACGAGATTTGGCAAATAGATGTCAAAACGGCCTTTCTAAATGGATTTCTTGATGAAGAAATCTATATGGAACAACCGAAGGGTTTTGCATCTAGCGAGAACTCGGGTATGGTATGTAAGCTTAAGAAGTTCATTATGGACTTAAATAAGCTTTATAAAGTTAGAATCTTCGATTCAATGAGATTATTAGATTGTCTGATTTTCTCAAGAATTCTGAAGAATCTTGTGTGTATTAGAAGGCCAGTGACGAAGTTGGATTCTTTGATTCAACGAGATTATTAGATTGTCTAATTTTCTCAAGAATTTTAAAGAATTTTGTTTGTATTAGAAAGCCAGTAGGAGTATGGTGGTATTTTTAGTCCTCTATGTTGACGATATCCTAATCATTGGGAATGATATAGGGATGTTGCAAGGCATCAAAGCTTTCCTCTGTAAGAATTTCTCCTTGAATGACCTGGGAGAAGGTTCCTATATTTTTGGCACAAAACTCTATAGAGATAGAGATAGGAAGCTGATTGGGCTACCCCATCAATGTACATAGATAAGATCTCGGAACGGTATAATTTTGGTAACTATAAGACATCAGATATACTATTCAGATATGGGATTCATCTTTCGAAGAAGATGTGTCCGCAAACAGAAGATGAGAAGGTTAGAATGTCTAACTAATATTATGTTTTGTGTTTGGGTAGCATAATGTATGCCATATTATGTACTAGGCCTAATATCAGTTTCACTATTAGCATAACCAGTAGATATCAATGTTGGACAATTATGACCCATAGCATCACTATTTGTAAAAGACATTGTGTTTTTGTATAAATTAACTATGTGACAAAAGGAAATTACTATTTTATCATTATGTAATTGGATTACTTGGATTATTAATGATAAAAGTCCATATGGTTAAATCGGATTAATAAGATATGAGACAATATTAATCCACGAATGGTTTAATCATTAAATATCCCTAGTCGTAGTATTATCGAGAATGGACATCGATAATACGGAATAGACTAATATTACACTTGTGCGCGTTATGGAAGCTTAACGACATAGTTCTCATATATTTAGGTATTTGATACTTATGCAAGTGTGATAAGAGGTTCTGTTAGCCATTGGACCGGGAACAGCTTCGCTCTGGATAGACCTCATCGGAGTCCCATTGGTAGTATGACTATGTGTCTATGGGAATCTAAATCAGGGTAGGTGTATGTGATCTTTAACCTGAGACTTGCATCGCTATTACTTGCGACAATCAGTTTACTTTGGTATTGGTCCCCTGGAGCTTTAACAGGTTCTGTGTACACCTCTGCTGGGTTTACTGAGAATCGTAGTGTATTGGAAGTGATGTCAAGAAA